>JAHDVE020000536.1:0-50939 GCA_022606495.2 Halesus radiatus | reverse complement strand
CTTTTCACTTATTTTTTTAACGTAATGTTTTCCATCTAGTAAGATTCTAATTAATTAATATAAGAATTTTTCCATTTTGCTTATTTGTTTATCTTGTCCAATGTAAACTATAAGTTTATTTGGCATAAAACGATACATTTAAAAACATCTTTTTTGGTATTGCCCGAGTTTCTTTGTGTTCTCGCAAGAAACTGTTTCTTTTGAGCGCAAATTATGTTTCGTTAATTATAGTTTAATGACCTTTAAGTTAGGTAAAAATGTTAAAAATATATTTTATTAAAGCAGCGCTAAATAGTTGCACAATATTAATACTATAAAGGGCCTCTATGTACCATAAATGGCGTGTATTTGAGATTCCTCTAGTAAACGTTTCCATTTCTCAGGTTTTCTGTTGTCTTCTACCAGTTTCCAAAACTTAAAGAAGCGGTGTTTCTTTCACACCACCCATCCACCTAAGTTTAAGCCTCTCAACACTACTTCATCCTGTTGCTTATTTGGCTGCTGGTTTTCTTGTTACTTGAACAGTCCAACAGTCCGTCTCACACCAGAACGTCGCCGAATGTGAAAATGGAATACCTGTAAAAATAAGTAACTTCCAGTATATTCGTAATCCAGTATAGTTGATAATCTAGGGGAAACGTTAATGGTAAACGTAGCAGAAAGGATGATGCGCTTCTAGGCTTCGTAATCTACGTGATTGGTGCGGATGTAGTTGCTCCAGATGTTTATTGTTGATTGTTGATTTAGACCAGTGGTTTCCACACTTATTATGCCCATAAACCACTTCTCTTAGCGAAAACGTGACCACTAACCCCAAGTTGGAATAACTCCATACATTATAATTCTATCGCTTTTCCAATTTTCAATTATATTTTTGTTAATAATAATAATAATAATAGTAATAATAATAATAATAATAATAATAATAATAATAATAATAATAATAATAATAATAATAATAATAATAATAATAATAATAATAATAATAATAATAATAATAATAATAATTATTATAATTATTATTATTATTATTATTATTATAGTAATTATAATTGTAAGAGTCCGTACTCCCTCATGTAAAGAAATCTCAAAAACTTTTTCTGAACCCTCTCAGAGGGGAACTCCTAACATGAGGGAGCACCCCATCTCGTGAGGATTCCAAATAGCCGACCCACTCTCCAGCCTACTACGGACTAAAGAGAAGTATAATATTCTAAGACTACGGGTATTCCGAAAAACCCTCACGGTCCGAATGACAAGTCCTAAAGTTTTTAATGCAGATTGACATACGCCTTCTATATGAACACGAAACGTAAGTTTACTTTCATATACGATTCCAAGATCCTTTATAGTAGAAACACGCTTGAGATTATGACCGAGCGTAGTACATCTGTGGTAGGTGGGGCTAATTGCTCTGGTGAAAGTCAGTTCTTCAAAGATGTTATCCCTTTAAAGTACAATTAAGAATTTTGTGAACAGGATTTTCAATTGCGATGGATGAACATTATGAGATTATTTAGGTTCGGCCCGATGTTTGTCAGTAACATTCGTAAGTCTCCCCGAGCACTGATGAAGAGGCTCATAACTGCACTGAATCCACGTTCTACTGAATAGGGAGGCGATAAAACAATAAACAGCTTTGGTACAGTGGCCCATAATGCAGGATATAAAATTCGTGTCTATTATTGTAACCAGAAATTGTGGTATCCTTGTTCAAACATTGCTTCTTAGCTCCGCATTTGTGGATAATTCAATAATTTGCTGCTGTATTGGTGTCTAAATGAAAAGCCGTTAAGTGTTGACAACAAGCAAGCATATATTATTTATATTAAACCTTTCGCGGACCCCTCGATGATGTACACGCACCCCCAAATTATTTTTAATTTGCCGGGGTTACGAGGACCCCTGGAAGTTCGTCAGAACCACTTTGCGACCAACTCATTATAGATTGTGCTGACAGTTGCCAATAATCTCAATAAATAAAGAAATATTTAAAAATGTTACCTTTGACAGGCTTCATGCCAGGGCGTCGGCTTGGTGAGTGCAGACACTATGGGAATAGGCGCCGCCGTAGCCAGCGCGCCAACCCAGACTGCCGCGATAGCCCCTTGAGCCGCCGGCTTGGAGAGCCTCGGCCGCAGAGGCCTGGTGATAGCTCTGCACCGATCTGCAGCCAACGCCACTAGGGTGTACGCGCTCACCAGCACGGACACTGCCTGCGAGTAGTTGACGAGCCTGCACAACACCCCGCCAAACGGCCAGTGATTCAGCACCAGCTGCGACATGAACGAGAACGGCACGCAGAATACCGACATCAGTATATCACCCAGCGCTAGGTTAGCGATGAAATAATTCGTCACGGTCCGCATGCGAGGGAAGGCGCGCACGATGAAACAAACCGCCCCGTTACCCAACAGAGCCACCAAAAATATTGTACAATACATTATGGTCACCATGGTTTGGAAGTAGGCCGAACTCAGAAATCCGCTCCCAGCTGATTGATCAGAGCAGTCCAATTCATAGGTTGTGCCATTGTTTGTATCGGAGCAATTAGAACACCCTTCAAACATCCACGAGTGATTTGACTCCATGATGGAAACTGTAGAACTTTTACATTTTTTATCACTTTAGTTTAATAACCCCTTTACTTGGAAGCATTATTGAAGTCGTCCCCCTGAAACAAATTAAAACGTAATCAGGAAACACGTAAAACGTAATAACACATTATTTTCCGTATTATAAACGCATTAATTTGTTTTTAACAAGTTCAGTTTAATATAATAATCGACCGGTTTCGGAAGTACCCTTCCTTCATTAGGAATATATTAAGAAGTAAACTATGATACAAAATAATGTCACACACATGAATGCCGCACAAAGGCGAAGGGTAATTAAATGGTTTTCTGGAGAAACAGAGCGATTCACGGGAAAGATACATAAAAGGGGAGTATAGGGTAAAATTTATTTGGTTATTCAATATGCTAGAATTAATATTTAGGGATTTTGTAATTTCTAGTTCTTCTAAATTATATATTTATTTGGTTTTATTTTTACGGTAAAAAATTTGAAATCCTGTATCTTTTTTTAAAATATGAACTGTTGAAATGAGATGATTGACGAACTCTGAAAAATTACTGTTGTTCACTAATGTTCCGTGACACTGATATTTACATTACAGGATGTCTTTCCTATTTTTTTAATATATTTTTTATATGAATACCAGAGTCCCAACTGCTCCCAATCGTCTGGAGTCAGTGAGACTATGGCAACCCCAATTGGGGAATGTTGTGAGGATGAAGGCATTGGGGAGGTGAAGGAGAAGAGGAAGATGAAGGTGGGGAAATACCTGGCTATTCATATCTGGTCACCAAACACGGCTTAGAGCCATTTCAAGCAAACGTTTCAATTCTGAATGGCGGTCTTTCATCAGGGCGACACTGAGAGTATCTTCCACTCTAGAAGGTGCGCAAATATAATATATATTATTTTTAAATGAATTAATTGTGAAACAGCATAAATTAATTGAATAAAATTTATTTTCATAAGAAGCAATCACTTTGTGGTTTGACATTGTATTAAGTAAATGAACCACGTTGTTATAAACCACGAATATATTTTATTTTCACCAACCTGAGTTATTATATTTACCCTGGTGAAGCTTGAGTTAAGCGAAACCGGTTGGTGAAAATAAAATATATTCGTGGTTTATAACAACGTGTTTCATTTACTTAATAAATAAAAGTTACGTACGCACGCCGGGATTTGAACCCGCGACCTTCGGATTCGTAGTCGAGAGACTTACCCCTCGACCCACATAGAAAGAACGACAGTAATTGCAATATAGTTCGTAATTCCCGGCGAAGGAAGGTACTTCCTAAACCTGTCCAATATCATTTTTAATTTAGGTGGTTTAAAACAAATCAATGCGTTTAGATTATAATTATGGCCAGTCACAAAGTAAATGCTTTTAAGAAATATGTATTATTTTCCGCGCTATAAAATGACCCTAAAAATTCCTCTGCAGTCTCCTAACTCAAGCAATATTACAAATGTTTTTTTTAATGTAAATTCTATACTATATATTCTATAGTTTTGATAATTTCTAAGGCTTTTAGGGAGAACATTTTCTATGTGTAATCTTTTAAATTCTATGAAATACGAACTGAAATGTCTGTAATAGGTGCTGTTGGAAAACAAGTGAAGGAATTTTCGAACGATTTATTTAAAATTCCAGTTCGTGTTTCACATAGACCTTAAAAGCTTAGTTTCAAAACGTTTTTCACTGGAAACATTAAAAATTTCCTCACTACCCTTGAGGATTCACAGTAGTATTAGTAGTATTTCTTAAGTAAGTAGATTACAAAGTGTGTATTTTTGAATGCTGACCTTTAATGTGATTTTGTTTACTTAATCTAAATTGCGTAGTTATTTCGTGAAATTATTCGCTCACTAGGAAACAAAACATCTTTGATAAAAATAATAATTGTAATTGTATCAGACAAGATGGAAAATAAGTTTATGGGGAAAGAGGTTTTTACTCAGACAGATTTATTTCTGCGGGAATAATATGTTTTGATAGATTATTGGATATAAAATAATCTTAGAACTTCATTGTTTCTATAAGGGACATTGTCATGTAACTTAATATACGTAAATTTAATTTAAAGCGGGAAGAGCCTTTTGGTTCAATGTACACTCTCAATATAAAGCAGAAATCGGTTTTGTACAGAGAAATATTCTATATATTACAGAGAAATATTCTATCTATTTATTAATACCATACTCTGATTTCAACAGCAACTTCAAGTGATTACGAGTATTCACATTCCGTAATATCATGTTTTAGTTTATGGTGACCTCAAGCCTCAAGGGTGGTTAGGTTAGATCAGGCTTGGCTAGGTTGGGATGGGTTGGGTTGGGTTAGATTTGGTTTGGTTTGATTAGGTTAGGTTAGGTTAACTGAACTGTGCGAGAAACTTAATTCAATAATACGAATTGAAATAATTTAATTTTAAAACAATAATAGTATGATGTGACCTGGTAGCAGCAGCAGTGTTGCAAGTTAGAAAGAACGCGGATTATCGAATTAATCCCTTGAATATGTTTATTACATTTTTTCCTTGATATGTAAAGGTAATAAAAATAAATTAAGTAAAAATTTGAAATTATAGGTATTAAATTATGTTTTAATTTTAAGTATTAAGGAAGAAAAATAAATTCAAATATCAGTTTGCAAATATAAAATAAAGCATTTGGGAATGGTAATAAAATTTAATCATATTCGCTGGGTATAATGGGAAACCACTACATTTTTTTTACACTACATTTTTCAGTACGCTACGGTGTATTTACCTGTATCTACAGAGTGGATTAATTTAAACAGATAAAACATATTTCTTATAACGAAATAAAAATTATTGCACAACGTGTGCCAATAACAAAGCTGAGAGCTGGTATTTTACAATACCGAGCCAAGAGCCTATATTGCACCACAAATACAATAACAAGTCAAAATTGCACCACAAATGTAAATATCGGGCCGAGATTTCACTACATGTGCACATAATGTTCGGTCGCGCCATGGGCCCTATAAAAACGTATGCACAGCGGTATGGACAACATGTCCTCGTTTGGATACCTCCACCTGCCGCTACCATAACAGAACAGTCTTCTACATCCAGCAACTGCGTCACCACCCAAGCGACCGACCACACTGGCTGTTGCTATAAGTCAAGTATGCTCGGAGCGACAATATCTCCATTGGGAAACTACCAAACGCCTTTTTTAAGAGGATTCGCAAATCACAATGGTCGTGCGTCCCTGTGTGCCGGTGCCTAAATATTTATACTTTTTTTCTTGTGCGGATTTTACACGTCTCGTACATCATTAACAAATCTCCCCAAGCCTCATGGGTGGGCAGTAAAAATAAGGAAATATTCTATTAGTTTATTGTATTTGGTAGTAAAATAAGAAACTACTGCCGAACCAAAACACGCAGTACTACCAGTAGGTACATCATTAAAATGATTTTTAATATTTTTGATGACATAGTGCTAGGAAAAAGAACTAAAATATATCAGCATTTCACCTATTATAGAATAGTTCTATAAAAAAAGTCTACACGAGCCCGATTCCAGTTGTGTTTAAGGATTATTGTCCTTACCCATTACCATTGTCCATTGTCCTTACCCTCAGGCTTAAAGATATTATACTGCGGTTCCAGTTCCATTTCAATGACAACACATTTTCAAATGATTGTGTGGTTGAATTATGATACCGATAAAACTGATGGGTTGTATTGGGGTAGCCGTAGCTCAGTTGGCATAGAGCGCAGGTCCCGGATAGACCATGGTGTCCTGGGTATGAATCCCAGCTGCTATCGTTATCTTTTTCTTTTCTGTGTCTTTTCAGGTTCGTGTTTCCATTTGGTAGTTGTTAATATTACCATCAATGACGGACCCGAACAAGTACGTAGTATGTTTAATATAAATATTACAAGTTTTATTTTTTATTTTTATTTATATATATCTATATATTATACAGTACCATTTTAAATAATACGTTTTTTTAAGTATAATAAAAGTGCTTCGTATACTATTTTATAATGTGGAGTGAATGGTAGGTTTGAAGAGGTGATACTGTGAATGGAGTGTTATGTGTCGTGACCACCTCACTAGGAGAACCTGTTGTACTCTTAGCTTCAGATTGAAGCAAAAAATATTCGAAAACAGGTTTTATGAATTCCCACGGATCACATTGATCATTTTTCTGAAAAAAAAAATTCTAAGAGCATCGGGAACTTATTGATTTCAGAATTCACATAAAACAAATTTTTGTCAGGGAACCAAATACGCAATCCTGAACGCAGTAAAACAAATTAGTAAGCATTGACTAACAAGCGAGATTTTTGGGAGAACTTCAATATTTTAAAATGATTCAAGAACATTATTCGCATTATGAGTTTATTAATCTGAATCGTGCATTTATCAAATGGGGGAGAGTGTTTACGTTTGTGCGATCAGAACGTCTGGTTTTATTTATCCTTCGAAAGGTTTGGTTTTACTCATTACGTTCTTGTCGTTAGGCAAAGAATTAATACATTATCAAGAACTAGGTCAAAGAATTGGTAATTAAACCCGTGTTGACAAACAGTTTAAAGCCGACACTTTGTGTGTTGACAAGAAGCCGAATTATATTACTTCTGGGGTATTTATATCAAGACACGAATACGCTATCATGAGATAATAATTAGAGGTTTAAGTGTTTTGAAGAAGTACCAAACGGACGATAAAAACATTTCAGTTTAGTTACAGTGTCGATTAATCGACCTTTATTGAAATGCTGTAATACAGTTTCATACAATACGGCATGTTTAAAATAACATAAGTAGCCGGTATTTCAACTAACTAACTTACCATCACGCCGGTTCTCCGCAAGGGTAGGCAGAGAGGACGGACCAACACTCAACCACGGAGAGAGACCGAAATGTGAATGATTCATCTAATTGAATAATAATAATGATTCAATAATAATAATAATAATATATCTCAAATTCAAGATTTGTCAATATTATTCTCCATTTTTAGGTTGGCCCGGATAGGCAGAAGTCCTGAGTTCGAGTCCCAGATGCGACTGAAATCTTTTTATTTTCTGTCGTTTTTTCCGTTTTCATGTTTCATTTAAGTTATCTTAATATTATTTTCTACAATGATTACATATTTTTATACGTAAAGGCTTAGAAATGTTTATTTAATGTTATTGCAAGACTTGAATAGTCATTGGGACCGAAGAATAACAGAAAAGTATCATAAAATAGCGATAAAAAATTAAATTAAAATATACAATTAAATTGTAATGTTGATTCATATTTAAATTTTTGATAGTGATAATTCTTTATGGAATTCCATTATAACGATTTATTAAAACAATTTTTAAACTTTTTTCCACTTTTATTTTTGATCTGACCAGTTTCAGCCAATCACGACCATCTTCAGACTGTTAAAAAGTTTAAAAATAGATTTAATACATCATTGTAATTATAATTGATCAAAAAAAAAATAATATTCAAAATAAAATTTGAAGTAAATCAAATTTAATAATGTTATTTTTAAGTTATGCAAAGCATTTTAAATTTAAATATTGTTACAGCTCTTTCGGCGTTCAAAGCCATTTCAAATTGTGGTTCGGCCACATTGAGACGACTAACTTACATAATTTTTTTTTACTCCCACTCAATTTTAATTTGGACGGCGTTTAAAATGATTTATTACCGGTAAACCCAATTTACTCTGAAAATAAATATTGTGCTAATTAAAAATTCTCTATTGTGTAAAGTAATTACAGTCGAAAGCTATTTTCTCTACCTAAAGTGCTTTCTTAATTGTTTTATAGTGACGTGAGTGCTATTTATGTCAATGAATTTAATGTTTTTAGCAACTCTCTGAATTATTTTAAGGAAAGTAATTGTTTAGGTTTCGTGAATACACTTCAGAGTGGGAAATAAATAATTGTCCTTACTTTATTAATTAGTGTTATATTAGGAATTTTCGTTCGTTTATTAAAATCTAATTGTTTAAGCAAATTTAGTCTAAGGCCCTTTCTTTCTATAAGTAATGGAATATAGATTGGATTACGAATCTTAACAAACCTATGTAGCCGATTCACTCTTCAATAATACGAAAAAACAGAATCGATAAATTATGAAGACGTATACATTTTTTTTATGGGCTTGTCTTACTTTTAAGCATGACCTTTTAATTTGTAATTTAAAAAAATAAAACAATAACTTTGTTTACATCACTTTTATTTTATACTTTTGCCGACCGGGTTTCGCTACTACCGTAGCTTCTTCGGGGCAGTATGCAACTAAACTATGAACTAAGATGCACATGTGTTATAGATTGATACCAACAGGCGAGTGAAGGGCCAAGGGTGGGAGATCAGCAGGTACCTGCTGCCGGGAAGGGTGTGTACTTTGTTTATTGGGAATAATTTAAGGATTGAACTTTTATTTAAATTTATTTTATTATTTATGAGTCTACTATTAGTGTTTTTGGCTTTCCTTATTTCTAACCCTTCTAAGTTATCTAGTCGAATGCCTCTTCCATTTTTATGTAGTAAACTAGTGCCTGTATTTTTATTGAATGTGTGGTCTGTTCCTAAGAGATGGTTGGCAAATTCGGAGAAACCATTATTATTTAGACATCTTAGGTGTTCTTTTTTCTTTTAATTTGTAGTTGATATTCCGCAAACAAAAAGCAAAATATTTCAACACGTACATGTGGAAAAGCTTTCACGCATTTGTTAATTTGTTTCTATATCAGGCCAAACTGTAGCTTTTCCGAGATTTACGTTTTATTTTCTCTCGTCACTCCTCGCCGATGTGTAAAAAGGGTATGGTTGTGTACATTTATTTACCCTTTGGGTGGAAAAGAAATCAAGAATTGTGACCGAGTTATCCACTGAAGCCTTCTTCCATTCATTTGCCACCTGCTTTTGGATTAAGGGGGGTCTTTGACTTGAATATTCGTTTTTTCGTTTTTCCGCGGCAAAGGATCGAAAAAAATAGCTATCTTCAAAGGCGAAATCTTTCGCAGAAAAGGATTACTTTATCGGCTGTGAAAAAAGCGAACGAAAAATTCACAAAAAATGTTTACGGGGATGACAAGATATTTGTACTAACGCTTTGATTCTTTGATTAAACATGCCGTGATCAAATTTAGTAAAAAGGAAATTAGAGGGGTGTTTTTGAGAAAAAAAGAGATTTCGGATTATTCTGTTAAAATGTTCGGGAGATTAACGTTAAAGTTATGTATTCCTAAATATGAATTCTCATTTTTTCTAATAATCTATGATCGGAAATCTAAAAACAGCGTCCGGAGGCTACCTCTGACTAAATAATTTTATAATTTCTTCAAACGATTGGTAACTTTGTACCGTCATTATTAATAAAATAATTAGAAATGTACTTTGTTTACAACACTTTTATAAAAATAAATAAATATTTCTACATGTTTCGTTAGCAATGCTATCATCATCAGGATATATATATGTATATATATTGTATTCATATATTCATTGCTATCGAAACATGTAGATATTTTTATTTATTTTTATAAAAGTGGTATAAACAAAGTACATTTTTAATTATTTAATAAATAATTTTATTTAATGGATTTTAAATATGTGAATTAAATTGAAGCCACATGAGTCTTAACAGCTCTCAACTGTCCGGAGCGAAGGGTGTATGGCAATTATCCGCAATTGCGGTATTTTGTGACGCTGACGGGAGTGGGGATGAGAGGGTGATGAGAAAAAGAAGGTTGGGAAGTACCTGACTATGCAAATCTGGTCACCAAATACAGCTAAAGACGTTTCAAGCAACGTGACGATTCTGAATGATGGTGTTCCTTTAGAGAAATTCTGAGTACACTTATGATTCAGGCGGTTGTCAAAATAGATATTGTTAATTAGTAATTTTACAAAAGAAAATTTCGGCAACTTTGTAAATTTGCAAAAAATAGTTAGACTTTGAGTTTCATCTTGGAACTGTTTTACGTAGGCAGATGCATAGTGAATTTATGCAGCAATTTTGTTTTGTTTGAGGTAAGAAAAAGCTATAGTACAAGAATGCATTGATTTTATTTAAAGCTTCAACAATTTTTAGTTTCAATCCAAGTACAAAGTTATGAATCGCAAATAAATCTAAAGTGAAACTATGCCACCCTGACAAATGTTTTTTAAATGAATAACATTTTAAATTTATTTCTTTAATAGATGTGTAATTATTTTGTGGTGTCATTATTGATAAAAAAAGTATGGTGTAAACAAAACACTTATTATTATTTTATTTTTTTTACTTATTGAAGTTTATAAACATCATTTTAATATTTAATCATTGAAGAAGATAATATTAACACATCCCAAATGAAAATAAATGAAAAGATGCGACTGATACCATTTTATTTCTCTGTTGTTTTTTTTCGGATTCGTGTTTCATTTGGGATGTGTTAATACTATCTTCTTCAATTATTAAATATTACAATTAGGTTTATAAACTTCAATAAGTTAAAAAAAAAAGAATATTTCTTTCCAGACTTGTAAAAAAAAGTCAATAGATGTATCATATAAATAAAAATCGGATAGGTGTATCCGAGACTCTATTCCGATTGCAATTGTGTTCGGGAAGAACTTTGCAATTATCATAAGGATAGCAGCCAATAATATGGGATTTAAAATGGAGGATAATATTAACAAGTCTTGAACTTGAAGTATGATATCGGTGAAGGTGGTGTAAATTGAAATGGTCTAATTAGCTTAGTCGGTAAAGCGGTTGTCCCGGATAGACAGAGGTCCTGGGTTCAAGCCCCAGATGCGACTGATACCTTTTTTATTTTTCTGTTGTTTTTTTCGGATTCGTGTTTCATTTGATATGTGTTAATATTATATTCTTCAATGATTTCTTATATTTATTTTTTATCTTCATTTTAATTAAACATTGTTTCTTTTACTTGATACCGTTTTATGCAAAACTGTAATTATGATACATACTCGTACATGAAGTTTTCGTAGTAAGAAAGGTATTTTTTTTTAATGCTAAAAGGTCGCATTCAAATCCCAACTAGTTAAAATATTTTGAAATATTATTATGGCTCTTTTATAGTTTGTAGCCGCAGGTGACTGAAAAAACACCAAAATGATATTTTACAACGGAATATTGTGAGTGTTCAATAACAATCAGAACCAGTTCTATTAACATCTAGCCATTGGGCAGATAGCATTTCATCACCCTCCGAAAACTCATTTTTAAGCCCTAAATAAATACCTTATCATTAAATATTACAATCATCAGTAACTCTATAACTCTCTGAGTCCGAAATCAGTTATGTCGAGTATCACATAATAATAAGATCAGAACTTCTGACTTTCAAATACAACCCCATTTATATTTGGCTCAATAAGGAACTTCAGTATATTCTTTAATTTTTTTTTAATGAATAACCTCGTTCAGTCTTAAATACCAGCATACTCGTATTTCGTTTTTTTCTAAAGTTAGTTTTCATAGTTACAACGCAAAAACGCTTCAAATCTATGTCCGGTCGGTTTTGAGCAGTTTTGAGGTTAGAATGTCAAATGTTAAAACAAGGATGAGCTCTACCGTTTGTAATTTTAAATTCTATTCATAGTATACCATAACTTAACATAAGGAATAATAATATTATGTACTTTTTTAGAAACTTTAACTAAAGGATAATAATAGTATTGACCATTAACATTATCATAATATCCGTATTGATAATTGGTTTGGTCATGAATACTCTAATTTCTTTCAATAATAATAGTGGTTTATATTGAACAACAATTATAGAGCTTAAAGTCACCCAATATAAGTTTAAATTTCAACATATAATTATATATAATGAAAGTTATGTATTCACAATTGGCGTTTGCTGATCTATATGCATACATATTTTTCCTGTGAGTTCCTTATAGGAGTTGAACTAAACAATACAAACCTCGGATTGTGTCTTTTTGAATAATTGAGCAAGTACTTTGTGGCACATAAAAAATAGTGAGTAATTAAAAAAAAAACTTTTAAAGAAAAACTTGAAAATTTTGACACTTGAATTAAGGAGTATTTGAGGTTTTTGAGCAATAATAACTTTTCTGAATTTGTCAGCCATCTTCTGGAAACAAATCATCACATCTATATAAATAAGCGTTTAGAAATTTTACACAGAAGAAATAAAATTTTAAGACATTTTGTAGAAATGAGAAAAAGTGTTAACAGTGAACTAAATATGCAAGTAATAAACAAATCCTTTTTACAAAGAGCCACTTACCAATTTTGTTTTTTCATTAATACCTATTTAGTTACCCTTCCTCTAATCCTCTCCCACCACTTATCTTACAGTTTTATTTATGTCTATACTAACTAACTACTAACTATCCATCACGCCGTTTCTCCGCAGGGGTAGGCAGAGAGGACGGACCGCCAAACAACTCGATCTTGGCATACACTTCTTGCTTCATTCACTTTCATACAACGTCTCATACTTTCTTTTCTGTTATTCCGACATCTTACATGGCTCGACAGTATTTGATTCACATGATCGTGCCACGTCTTCCTCGGTCGTCCTCGGCTTCTTCTTCCATTCACATTCGTGTCACCTATTCTCCATACACTCCTTTCTTCGTTCATTCGCTCTACATGCCCAAACCATCTAAGCGTCCCTTTCTTAATCTTGCTCACTACGCTTACATCAGCCATGCATTATTTACGATTCTCATTACTAATATGTCATTTTATTTTTTTGTATACTTTGTATCCTGAAGAAAGAACTTTTGGTTTTAAAACTTGCAGATAATTAATTATTAAAAACAGTGGTGAAAACTAAGTGTTTATTTTTATTCATTAGATTCGTGTGTTTTGGCACATTTGAAACACTTTGTATGCAAACAATGCATCAGGGTAAGTACTATATTCGACTCAATCCTGGCTGTGCCTTCGTTGTTATTTGGGAAAAATACATAAAATGGTTCCTCGACAATTTAAAAATATTTCGATATGGTTACAATACGAGTATATTCTATCTGTACCAGTAATACATCTGGCATTGATAACAATATGTAATTAAGTAACGTATTTACGATGAACATAAATTACTGTATTACTGCATGTTTAGAGGACTTTGAGGTCTACGTATTAAGGCCGCTTTGACACTCTTGTTGAGATAACGTAATGCATTTATTAATATTGTGTATCGTGATACGGATTAACCAATAAAAAAATAAGTACGCATTGGGTTGATAAATATATTCAAATTAACCAATATTATCCTACGATGACCACGATCGAGTCGTGTTAGCCAATTTGTTAGTTTTAAAGTACCGAATAATGTTCACCCGAAAATACGCACTTTGCAGGTTACTAACTCAAGAAATACTACGAATGATTTACCTGGTAAATCTATACGGGTACTGTAATCTTTTATATTTTTAATAATTGAAGATAATATTAATAATTCAAGAATGAAACATGAAACCGAAAATAAACAGAAAGAAAAAGGCAGTTGGAAACTACCTGAAAAAACCCAGGACCTTTTGGTCTATCCGGGACCTTACCTTTAATCTGATGTAGTGGAGTGGGGGTGGAAAGCGATTCTTAAGAAGTATATGATAACCGTATACACTAACAAATAATCACGAACAAGCATTGATGTGCGAGCTGGTACATTATCGTGATGCATGATTTGTTTTTCCACATTTCCGATCGTTTGAGCCGTATTGCTTCACGCAAATGTTGCATAATTTCCTTGTTGTATTCCTTATTAACCGTACAACCTGTTTGCAAGAACTCATGATGCACCACGCCATTGTAATTGAAGAAAACAGTGAGCAAACCTTTACATTTGATCGAACTTGGCGTGCTTTTTTCGGTCTTGGCTCTTCTGGCCGCTTCCATTGGGATGATTTGGCCTTGGTTTCGACGTCATAACCATATACCCACGTTTCATCACCAGTTATGACCCTTTTGAGCAAATCTGGATCGTCGTTGACGTCATTCAACAACTCCTGAGCGATACTAATGCGACGTTGCTTTTGCTCAAAATTTAGCAATTTCGGAACAAACTTCGCTGCCACACGTTTCATGCCCAAAACATCCGAGAAAATTGCATGGCATGAGCCGATTGATATGCCAACATCCTCTGCAACTTCCCTAATAGTGATTCGACGATTTTCCAAAACCATTTTCTTCACTGTTTCGATGTTTTCTTCGTTTGTTGACGTGGTTGCAAAGCGCTTGTCCACTTATAAACACTTTTGAGACAAAGTAGACTCGCCGAATGCCACAGTCAACATTTTAAGTACGTTGGAGCACTTTATTCCATTTTAACGCAAAATTTAATACATATTCTTTGATCCATTTTTTTCAAAAGTAAAAAATCGAAGAACACACAAAAACGTGACTAACCTTTCCAGTTGTCAAAAACAAACCACTAATCCAAAATGGCTGATAATGCTAACGTGTGATAAACATATGTGTACCAACATATCAAAAAAAAATCGATAATCGAATGTACACAGCCCGCGAAAATTCATAATTCATCTTTTCTTTTGAACACACCTCGTATAATAATAAAGTGGTGATTACAAAGACATTTTTAATTCATTAACTATAATTATATGTGAATTTAATTATTCTTTAGTACTGGGCGACCATCCCGAAGGACGATCGTTTATTTTAATTTAAATTGTTTTTTTTTGTTACCTATAATAATAATAATAACCATTATATAGGGCAGTTTGTGTGTTATTTCACTTCAAGCGCTTTACTATAATAAACTTTAATAATAATAATAATAAATGTTTATTCCGGTATGTGGAGAGGTTAGTGCAGTCCCACACATTCCATATAAAATATACATGCAATAGTTATAAAAAATATAGAAAATATGTACAAGAGTTTAAAAAAAAAAGAAGTTAAATAATTATAAGACAGTAGTATAAGGTGAAACATCACACATAAAACAAAAATTAAAATAAAAATAACTAAATAAAAAAAATAAAAAAAATTAGAATTTAACTAAATAAGATTAAAATAACTCCTTTAGGGTGCTGCGGCATTTATATTGTGAGGGGCCAATGTATTTGTCCAGTATGCGTCGATGCTGGAGACTGGACTGAGGCGGGCTTCCATGATGATGATATTCCTGGAGCTGTTTATTCTTTCCCTCATTCCAGCCACCCTGGATCTTATAAGGGCTGCAAAACCGGAAACTCACCCCTCCGTGAACATACTGGAAGCACTGAAGTATCTGGGGAGGCCAAACATTATGCGGAAGGCGTTATTATACTGTACACGAAGTCTTTCCATACTACTCTTTTTGTAGTTTGCCCAGAGTTCGCAGGTGTTCAACGTTGCGCAGAAGGCAAGGAATAGAGTCCTTTTCACAGAGGTACTACAAAGGTACTTTAAAATGATGATTGACTAACTCCACCCAGTGGTATTCGTACAGTACTCCTTTCATATTATAGGTATCATATTATAGGTATCATTTCATCGTTTCATTGCCGGCAACCCGGGCGTTTATTGGCATAAAATTAAAAAAAATTACATTTACCGTCTTACTAGACGATGTCTATTCTGAGACGGGTAACAACAAAAATAAATATATAGATATATAAATGAATGAAAATGCTTAAAAACAAACAAAGAGTAGTGTAAAACATATAAAGTTAATTTTAAATACAAAGTTTAAAGAGTGTAAATGCGAAGCTACAGAATAAAATAAAAAAAAATGATTATTCAAAAGTGCATACTAAAAATGTTTTAATTAAAAAAAAAACAAATATAACAGTAATAAGAATAACAATATCATCCAAAGAGAGTTTGCAAGTAATTTTTTGATGCAATTCCTTTGACTGTACATTAGAGATGTGTTGACATTTTTATATAACCATTTTATGTATAAACACATTATATTTATAGATTCTTAACATAGTATATACATTCTTACGTATTCTTAGCAGTGCTCCATAGGTACATATTCATCGAATAAAATTACAAAATATTATAAAGCGATACAAATATTGGTATCCTATTCATTTTTTTAAACATTACTATTATTTATTTATTAATATGTTCGTTTTTTTTTAGTTTTGAAATTAATTGTATGTATATTTCATGTAACATGGCATATATGATTTATACCACCCACCCAGTCCTGCTGAATTAAAAAACTTAAATAAATATAATAAATATAATAAATAAAAAAATAGGCAAAAAACAAACTTTCTTGTACACTGTTGAATTAGACAAAATTATTATTGTGTATTTTCATGCGAAGCGGTACTTTGCAACGTGATAATTATTAACGTTTGGGATTTGCTACCACACTGGCCTCTTCAGAGCAGTAAAATACTAAGTATAAAAAATAACCGTTATCTAACCAAAGTAATTGTTTTCTTTTTAACTTAACGTTGTTTGACAGCTGAAGTTTGAGAAATAT
Organism: Halesus radiatus; assembly: GCA_022606495.2. Lineage (NCBI taxonomy): Eukaryota > Metazoa > Arthropoda > Insecta > Trichoptera > Limnephilidae > Halesus > Halesus radiatus. The sequence continues at coordinate 33,927 of JAHDVE020000536.1, read as the reverse complement.
TAAATGAATAATTTATTACAAGAAATAGAAGAAGTGCGAAATACTTTGATGGAATAACTTATTCAAATTTATTATTACAATGTGCTGCTAGGGTTTAAAATTAATTGAATTCTTCTAAGCCCTCGTTTTATCTATAAATACGACGTAACAGAATGTTTGCTAAATTACGGAATAAATACTGTAAAAGAATATTTTGCTATTGTTTCTGTAATTAATAATAATTACCTAGCAGAACTTTTTTAAAAATTGAGTAATAATAATTTCTTCAAACAATTGGTGTTCACTTTGTGGTGTCATTATTAGTAAATTAATTAAAAATATACTTTGTTTTCACCACTTTATACGTAAATATCTACATGTTTCATATATTAATATTCCTGATGATGAAACTATCGATTTCGATACATGTAGATATTTATGAATAATAACAGTTACTATTAAATTTTAAAAACTTTAAATAAAAATGGAGTTACTCAAATTAAACACGAACACAATAAATAAATAAACAATTAGCCGTATTTTAATTTTAAGACACTGCATGGTGCCCATTAAGCTCATTTTATCGGCTCGCTTCAGCTTTTGATATATTTGTTCGTTTTAGTCAGATTTTAAAGAAACTCGTAACAGAAATACGATGAACACATTCGTTTGTTGGGTGACTTCATTCTCCAGAACATCGTCAAATTGAAACGCCATAATAAATGTTAATAAAAAAAATGTAGATATTACAATATCTTCTTAGGCGTTAGGGAGAGTCCTTAGTCCCTGTAAACCAGGCTGCTGTAGGGATAATCAATCATTCTTATCGAAACGTATTTCCTCTGGTTTGAGGAAAACTTTCGACACAAATGATGAACAGTTGACTTTTTCTGAACACCTACGGAAGTACCTTTAAAAAATATCATAACTCACGCAGAATATGATTGTAACAGGTACATTTTTCGGTAATACACGTTAAATTGATTAGTTGCCAAATCGTACTAAGTAACTTCTGTTACAATAATTTTTTTATGTGATCAATTGGAATCACAAATTAGAATGTAACACTAGGAGATCAAGCACAATCGCTTAAAATTTGTCAAAATCGATAACAGAAGGTTTTAATATACATTATCTATCGATGACTACTCGACTTTCGCTAATGTGCCCGTAATTGCGTTCGACAGTTCTAATCGATTGAAAGCTGCTTAGTTTATCTAGACCGCACACCCTTATTTTTTTTACCGAAATTTATCGATATATTAAAATTTTTTTATTTTTATTTATTTAAAGAATATAAATTATTTTTGTCAAATAAACCCAGAACTTAGTAATAGCATTATTATACATTCACATTAAATGCAAAAAAAATAGTTGTACAAATTAAACATAATAACGATTGATTTGTATAACTGCTTTGCTTTTTTTATTTTCTCTGTGTCGTACACTTTTATATACATACATGTGTTATATTTATATGACATTCTTATATACCAACTAACTATCATGTTATTTTTTTTCGTTACCTACTACTTAAAAACTTTTTTTTCGTTCTGTTTCTGGTAATCATGTAAGTTGTAAAAAAAACATGAATGTAATATAATTAATTTAATAAACGGCTGGGGGTGCTAACGATGTTGATAAACTAACGTCAACTGCTAATCGATTCTGATAAGATGCCGATATGGCCGTAAAAGGTACTCGGGTATTTAACATTTAAGAGGACAATATTACAGGCACAATCGCGAAATAAATCAAATGTTAGAAAAGGGGTCAATAATGCGATTTGTAATGCTGGGATTGTTCCGATGCAGAACGGATGGGAGATAGTCGACCAAAGAATAGGTTTCGTTGAAATAAATTTGCATTTAGATTGTGTTCAGAGACCTAAGTGTAATAACGTGTAAATATCGCATATTTGGTCATAAGGATCTAGAAAGTGACAGGAGTGGAAGCATTTCTTATAGGTAGACACGACTGTCTATTTCCATGGATTGTTGCGCCGTTGTAGACTTAAAGTATATTAGTCAATGTATCGCGATTACATCCAGACAAGCTTTCATCCTCGATAAACATTCGTTTTTAAAATTTTGTGGCTGAAATTTGAATGAATTCCGGTTTATTGTCCCGTTTTTATTTTACTACCTTTATCGGCCCTACGGAATTCCAGAGGACAATTTTATTGCAACGCCAATTCCAAAAAATTGTTGGAAAATTAGAAGAATTTTACATGTTATTTAATGTTTTAATTTGCTAATTGGTAGCAGGAAGGGTTTGCATGGTTTCGGTTGACTGGCAATCAGTCGTGCAGATCAAATCCCACCGCGCGCATCGATTGTTTGTTACTCGCACAATGACTGCGTGTTAAATGACAACAAAGCATTCTGTCGAATCACTGCTCGCCGTTTAATTATCAACACTGCATTGTGCGACAGTAACTGAAAATTAATGGAACATCAGGACCAGGCAATGTTTCACAATGGTCTTTATGCTTTGATTTTTGTGTGGCACGAAGGAACTTTTATTTGTCCCAATTGCTATTCACGCGGGAGTATGGCATCTCCAATTGTAGTATATTGTGAAGATGAAGGGAGTGAAGAAGGGAAGAAGTTGAAAAAATAAGGTTGGGAAGTATCTGGCTGTTCCGATCTGGTTACCGGACACGGATAAAGCTATTTCAAGCATCGTTTTGATTCCGAATGAGACCAGCGCGATTCTGAGAGTATATAAAACTCTGTAAAAGATTATATAAAGCAAACAGAGAAATAATAATATTTCGGTACTTAAGATAAGGAAATTAATTCGATATCCTGGATCATAATATATCTTACTCGAATCTTAACTGGTTAAAAAAAGTACACCCTAACAAAAATCTATTAACAAAGCAAAGATGTTTTTATTTTATTTTATTTTATTTTTTTAATACTTTATTCAGATTATTTTTTTATACAATTGTATTTTACATAAATCTTACGAAACTGAGTATATTCAGTTTGAATGTAAGAAATCTCTCATTTTAAAATTATTTTTTTTCATACATATTAACAAAAATATTTTTTATTTTATAGTACAGTTCTGAAGGACACACGTTATTTAATAATTTATTCCAGTTTACAAGTTTTAGTTTAGAATGCACCAATTTATTATTAATAATTTCAATTTTTTCATTTACGTATTTTGAAATGACCTCCTTCCCTATTGCTACTCTTGTTACATAATGGTCAGATATTTTATTAGTAGCAATACATGAAAATACAGTGTTACAGCGGTTACGTGTTGCAATATGGTCTTTACGTGATTTTACATTTTTTCCTTTAAAAATTTGATCCCGGGTTACATCTAATATTACATTTTCTAATCCATTTTCACCGAGTATATTTTGATATTCTGAAATTAAACTATTTTTGAATCCAATATGTCCAAATATATGTCACCACAGTACAAACAATTTGAAGTAGTCGATGTCAATTGTAACACTTGTTTTAATTCTCTCAACTTGTCGCTGCTGGGCGGCCGATAAACTGCTACTATCTTTATCGTATCCTGATATGACGTGATAATTTCTCCGCATATTGTCTCGCAGCTCTTGAAGCAAATGTTTGTTTTCTCATTTTAATATTTTTATCCCGTATCCATGTTTCCAAATTTTTACACTTCATAAATTGATGAGTTTTGAATAATGTTCAATATTTACAAAATTTACCTGTGATTTTCACTATCAGATAAATATAATATTTATATTAAGTTGTCTAAGGTCTGCAATATGAGTGTTGTCAGTGCTGTAAAGATTTTAAACCATCGAACGATTATTTATAATCTCTTTAAGTACCAAGTTGATTTTGAACGATTTCATCGAATGGTTTTTCCAAGGCGCTTTCCTTATCTACGTCTTCACGCCTTTACCCTTTCATAAGACTCATAATTTATTCAGGGAAACTTGATAAATCATTTGTAAGGGAGCATTTTGTTGCTTGTCACAATGAAGTTGACTGTTCCTCTATTGATCCGAGAAGATAGAATATAATTAAACCAGTAAAATTCCCAACCATCAAATTGACATTCATTTTATTGAGTAATTTGTCATTTGACGTAATGCACGAAGGACTGAATCACAACTTTAGATGACCAAAAAATATGTGTGAAGAAATAAAATTCTATATTTATATTTTTTAAATCACATTTAACGTAAAATGTATTCCTTAGCACTTGAAATGTCATAGATGAAGATATTTTAATCAAAACTTTGGTATGTTTTGATTGTAATTGCGAGTATTGCCATAAAAAATGTATCGAAAAAAAAATTGTTTTTCGCTTACCCCGGTCTTAGAAAGCACTCATCTAATTATATCAAAGGGCCTTTGTTTAAACGTTTAGCACCGGTGTTCAAAGATAAATAAAATGTATCTTCATATGAAGCGGTAAATGTGTCATGGACATTATTATTTTGAATAAAACAAATAATTTCCGACCGAGTTTCGCTACGAACAAGTATGTAGTGTTTAAAATATAAATAATTGTTTTATTAAAATAAATAAAATCGTTAATTAATGTAGTAGTTACATAACAAGTTTTTTTCTGTTATTATTTATTAGTATTTAGTGTATTCCTGATAAGGAAAGCTTCGTCTTTGAAACATGTTGATATGTAGATATTAATAATGTGGTGATTACAAGGTATTTTTTTATTAATATGCATTTGTTCTAACGTAATAAATAAAATAAAAAACAAAAAAAATATTTATCCATAAAAATAGTATAAGGTTAAAATATTTTATTCAATGTTTACATGTTTATTTCAGGCAATAAGGCGAGCGGTTATTCTAGATGTTCTACTAACTGTGATAACACGGATACATAGGCGTGCTTATGAGTGCTGCCATTAATGGAAATACACATTTTTTTTAAATATTGCCTTTATGCATTACCGATATTTAATTATAAATTAATTCATTAATTAATAATGACGCCATAATGTGAATACTAATCGAATGAATAAATTATTTAATTATACTCCTACCACAATTAACAAATGTTTTTACTATGACTATTTCGGAAGTGTAATTTGGCCACATTATGTTACGATTGGAATCTATGTGCGATGGTGACTGAAAATTATCACCCGCGCGTTTCGCGAAATCATCCTTAGGCCAACGCTTAAATAAAAGCGTCAGTCGAGCCGTGGAAAATAACAACACGTATAAATCTGTGATAAGGCTTTGCACAATGAAACCATAAATTTACGAGCGAGTTAAAAACGTTTACGAGCATATCATACATCGTTAAATTTACGACCATTCGGACGATTGAGCGACATTAAAAAGGTTTGCGTTCTAAAATTACCCCCAATCTACCATTACAATTAGTACGTCGGTCGTTTAAAATGCCAAGCGACCAAAAGAAAAAGTTCTTTAAAATATTATGACCGACGTAAAACAAATCAGATTTTTTTACTGTTTAACTTTTAAACTTAGGTCTTATCAGAAAATACCTTCCGACCAGACCTATTTCCAAATCAAAGGTTTAAAGCTGAAATTTTCCTTGAATTGAAATTTCGGTAGTATGGCGCACATATAATTTTTGCCCCTTTCTTACTTTAATAATAAAGCCTTTTGACACGCTCCGCGCGACAGAAAGATTTTTTTATGGTCGACTCTAAAAACCCCCCGTGACTTTTTGGGATAGGGATATTCGTTCCACTGCTTGGTGAGTACTCAGAAAATGGGACAAAAGTCTTCATAATACTGTTCTATACAATATATCAAGATTTAATTTACACGTGAACGAGAGTGAATATGAATGTTTCATATGTTAAACCCTTGTAACCACCTGGAAATACGCACATTTCTCCATAATTAGACTCAGAATGTAACGAATTACCCGTAGGTAATCGAAAAATGTCCAATGGTAGCTGACACTATATTCCTGTATAAAATCTTAAATAATGTAATAGAGTGCCCTGAACTCCTATCTCAAATTAATTTTAACATACCATCGAAACGTATTCGCCACACCAAGCTATTACACAACAGCGCGTGCCCAACATTTGCACACAGTCGTGATTTGTCACATGAGAACGGGTCGTTTTTACGACTCGTTCCTGTGTACACAGCTCGGTTGTGGAATGATCTGCCGGCCTCTGTGTTTCCTCTATCCTACAACATGGGTGTCTTCAAGACCCAAGTTCACTCCTTCCTATCCTCTAAAAGACCCTCCACACAGCATCCCCAAAGATGATATAGACCTTGAGGGAAATTATTTCCTTCAGGGTCTCCTGTGTGGAGTTATCGTAAAAAAAACATCAAACAACAAAACAAACGCTGCAACAAATTCACCAATTTTCCGTCTTCTTCAAACATTTAATAATCCTTGTCCCGACCTAAACCTCGACATATTTTTTGACTCCCTACCATCATTTAAGAAAAATATTACTCGTAACATCAATGCGCAATCACAACTTTCCAGTACATAGCACTATTCAGACACATAGGTACACATACACGCTCACACACACACACAGACACATACACTTATACACTGTACACTTTTTCATGTACTTTTTTATCCTTTATTTTTTAGCAGTGTACTAACCTTGTCCGTTAAAATGTACATAACCAGTTACTGGATATTACATAGAGACATGTCATTGGTAACGATCCTTGTAATAATTTTCTTAAACCTTGTAATTTGTCCACCACTCATTTCATACATATACTGTTTGTTTCTAAAAAAAAAAAAAAAACAGATCATTAAAAATGATACATTATTTAAACATCAGGAAAATATGTTCGGGTTCCATAGATTTTACAATAAAATGTAATGATAGTGTTAAAAGCTCTTTCGAAGTATAAAAATCAAATTTATTTTGTTTTTCAGTTATATTTCGAAATGTACCTAACTCTACATAACCTACATAAGCGTACATAGCCTTCATATTTTCTAAAGAAAAATATTAACATACACACTAAATACTTCACCGTCTTCTTCCTCTCATCTCCTCCCTCTACCCATATCCATCAGCCTCACATCATACTCCAGTAGGGTATTTTCACTGTTTGTTACTTTGTTTAAAAAAATGAAGAAAAAATTACAATACCGCCGGCATTTTTATTTTGTTTCTACGTTTCCGAATAAATTTCCTAAAATGATTAACAATGTGCCATTTTTGATATGAAGCCAAAATGACACGTTCGTTTTTGTTTGAAAATATGGCGTTATTGACGTCACTCCGACAAAAGTCGATGACAGCCGTCTTACCAGCCAGTAGCGTTATGCACATCGTAATGACGTTGTAGCCGGTTCATTTCGGAATGTGCGGTTAAGATCATTTTGAAAATCAGTAATTATGAATGAATTAAATAATATTATTCACCACTTTATTCTTATAAAGATATCTACATGTTTCGAAAGCGATGCTTTCTTCGTTAGTATTACTCCCGATGAAGAAAGCATCGCTTGAAACATTTAAATATCTTTATATTAATAAAGTGGTAAATACAAAGTATATTCTTTAATTAATTTATTAATAATGACGCCGCAAAGTGAATACCAATCGTTTAACGAAATTATTCAATAATTATTAATGAAAATTACATATTTTTAGTGCGATCAGATTCAGAAATATAAACCATAAATTTTCCACACATTTTTAACGGTTTCCGTAGTTCGTGAAAATATCCTATTGGCAATGCCATAGCATAGACTACGGTTAACATGGAGTAGTTGGGACTTCCGTACGGTATTTACATTAAAAAATAATCTACATGAGAGGATAAATGCTTGTTCAAGATGTTTACATGTTGAACATAGTTATTTACCGCAAGAGTTCAGCCAATTTCCTTTCTTTACGTTCCACGCTATCTTTTAACGCAATGTGGGATTTTCGTTTACAAATTTCCCATAAATTATATAAGCTTGTACGAAGAATGAAGCGGTATGTACAAAGCAAGATTTGAAAATTTGTTCTCCGTTTTTTTTTGTAATAAACATTTTTGGTATGAAAAAAGAACGCAACATGCAATGGATACGTTTTAATATTAGGTAATGGGAAATATTTTTTCATAAATTAGGCGTTTTCTCTGCTGCTTTCAGTCAGAACAATGTAAAATAAATACATTATTTGGCTATTAAAGAATGAGACGAGTAAAATCTCATAAAATGCGATCAAATATATTTCAAGTGCTTTCTTAAACATCTTCAAATCACATTTCTTCAGAAATCGTTTATTACTACTGAATATTCCCGTTATTTTATGACATATTGCAAAGGTTCCCAAAACTTTTTTGATTCGCGGCGCCTTTTTCTAAATATAGATTTTCCCAAGGCTCCCCGTGTCAATTTTTTTAAGTGTACGTAAGTTAAATTACCTAACTTACGTTGTATTATCTCAAAGCTCGTAGTGACAACGGGAAATAGCGCAAAGACTGACAGTAGTAAAAGATGGATGGACTATGAGGATGTATATATATATATATGTATACAACCTTCTTCCCAATAACCTAAAAACGGAGAATCTAATAAACATGAACAAACAAAAACACTGTTCAACCTTAAGATAAATGCCCAAAATAACAATGTACCTAGATGAGAATAATATATAAGATAAGAATTATAAGTATTATGGTAAATGATATATACAGGTATATAAGATAAGAACAATAAATAATATGATAAATGTCATAAGTATGATAGTATGTAAGAAAATAATGTACCTACCTATGACCAAATTACAATCTAGATAAGAATAATATGTAAGATAAGAAACACTGTTTATTTATTTATGTATAAAATACATGATATTTAATGGAGACATTTACATAGATACATTAAATCACCATACTAGGTGGTTGCCTGTTTCATGGTGACCAATGGAGTATAGTTACTTTGTATGAAGTCTAGGGTAAACATAAGGATTTATTATATTAATTCTATTAACATGATGACAATTGGAAAAATTATAGAAAGTAGAAGACAGAAAGGAGAAAGAGACATACGTAAGGATTAGATCACAAAAAATACTTTTATTTTTATTTTTGTTTGGGTACATATATGTATATAATATATACATATATGTACGCATATGTACACATATGTACGCTTATATACACATATGTGCTCACGCATACACACATCCTTATGTATGTATACATATACACACACATACACATGAACGTACAGATGAACATACATATATATACCCACACACCTAAACAACATATACACCTGTAAGTTTAGAAATAGTTTCATGAAAAAATTTAAGAAGTTTTGTGTTAAAATCGGTAGCAAATAAATAAAATTAACTAACAAATGTACATAGTGGATAAAACTCGTCAAAACAAAATGTCTAGAAATTGTTACATGGTTAATGCCTAAGAAATACAAAAAATAAGTTTACTTAATTTAACAGTGCGAAATATGTACTTTATGTTTATTTTAACTTAATACATAAAAAAATATTAATTAGGTATTCGAGTGTAGATAGGAATAATAAATTTTACAATATGGATATAAACGAAGTGGAAAAAAATAATGTTAAAACTGTAAAAATTACGCTGCGCCTTTGGGAGGAACCACTGGCGTATTATGCTAAACTTACAAACGAAAATTCTTGTTCAAATCTTGATTATTTTTTTTACACGATATCTTCCACAGTTAATTAAAAATATTTGTTTTGGAAAAAAAATGGAAAAAAGTTCATCATGGTGTACTCACATTCAAACTGAACGGTAACACGAATTATACTGCCGACGAAGACAAACAAAAAAATCGTTAAGTTGAATGATTAATTTATTCTTATGTAACGATAATAATAATAAACAAAACCATTAATTTGTCAACAAATACATATTTTTGTTTTTGCGTAATATTTAATTTTAGCAACTGATAAAAATGATCACTGTTCAGTTACACATTCCGGAGCTTGGTGTGTAGCTACTTTTCAGCAGTGCCTCCAGAAAACAGATATATACATATATATATATACATGTTATACCATATATACTAAAAAATCGTGTACTAGCTGGGTGATACAATCGCCTTATTTTAAGAGTCAGAAAGAAATGTTGTTAATGTAGAAACTAAAAACCAAACTCGAATCCATATAGGTACTATGAATCAAATGAGCTATATTAGCAACAGTTTTAGGAAGAATTTCAATAAAAAAACGGTAACCATAAAAAGTAAAGCCTTCAGACTCAAACCAATTCAGCCAGGAATACGAGACAACAAAAACTTTTCGTATATAAAATTAATTGAAGAGGAAGTTCTTCTTTTGCTTACGCACCCCTTTCACATCATTCCCTATTTTTTTTTTTTGGCCAAAAAACGTTACTTAAATCCATTTCAGTATTGTCCCAACCAACTTTGATTGTCTTCGCGGCCTACAAATACAAGCTATAAGACAATCGTAGGATGGGATGTTTTTTCAATTCCACAAAGGGTCTGATATCTCGAATCGCTGGGTTTGCCCTTTTGAAATTGCAACCAATCATCAGTTTTTGTCACGGTTTTCGCCAAACCGTATCCATAACTGAGGAAGTACAAAAACCCTCTTATCTTGTAGGTAGGTTCATGATATTTTGGGACTGCTGCAAAAAGATTCATTATTCATTGTAAGAATTTATCAAAATGTTCCATGGATAAAATATTTTGCAGCGCTTCGTCTCATATCTCGATACGTAAACTGAAACAAGCATAGAAAGCACAAATTTTACAAATGCAATCAAGATTTAAAAGAATAATAATTGTATTATGTTTACACTGAAGTTATTTTATCAAAACAAAAACAAAAACTTTTTTTAATGTGAGTACCGCACAAGAGTTCCAGCTGCTCCCAACCGTTTGGAGCCAGTGAGACTATGGCATTCCCAATTGGGGTATGTTGCGAGACTGAAGGTAGTGGGGAAGGGAAGGAAATGGAGAAAAATAAGGTAGGCAAGTACCTGGCTATTCAAATCTGGTCATCAAATATGGCTAAAGCCATTTCAAGCAACGTTTCGATTCTGAATGTCGGTCTTTCACCAAGGTGATACTGAAGGTATCTACCACTCTGGAACGTTTAAGAAATATATTATGTTATTTTGAATGAATAAATTGTGAAATAACAAATAAAATTTACTTGTGCACAACGAGATTTGAACTCGCCAGCTCCGGGTTTGTAGTCGACGATCGTAACCAGTCTACAATGAAGGCCATCTAATATCTATGTTTTATTTATTTATTTATTGTACCATATAATATACGCCCTATATGGGCTTTTACATATAAAGTTAGTTATAATAAACAGGTGCAAAACACATCACGGTAGGTTCAAAGATAATAAATCGAACAAATACAGGAATAACAGAGTGTAAGTACCATTCTAAGTAATAAGTTCAGAGGCGAAAAATCAAAACATACCTCACATTAACTGTTACTTATACTCTAGACACATATATTAATAATTATAGAGGATGTATGCAATAATCGTTTGTTTGTATTTGTGTTCTGAGCAGTTGAAAATGTCTACTATATTATTACTATATTTACTTAACTTACTGACTTTGAATTTATGGAGGAGAAGGAAACTCATAAAATTAATGCATATTTTTAAAAACAACGTTGCCAGTGCCTATTACCCGCCTTTGGCTGGGATTCAAATCAGTACCTACAAATAAATAAAAAAAAACTCATTAACATATGTGAAACACGCAATTAGCCAAATTATGTAAATTTTTGATAGATAATTGAATTATAAATCACTTGTCTTAATGAAAATGATGTAGCGAGTTCAAAACATAAGCGTTAATCTAGGAAAGAGGTGGTTGATAGCCCTGTGGCTAGAGAACTCTATAAACCATAAGGATTTTAGCTGATTTAGAAAAATTAAAAAAAAAGGAATTGCATATTTAAGGACGCCAGATGTCAATGCATGAAATCTCGTATGCTGTTCCATTCAAGGAATTCAGGTTTAAAGTTGAGAAATACTTTTATATCATAGTTAAAAATATATTATTGAATAATTAAAAAAAAAAAGAGAAACGCTGTAACTGGATGGCCGATTATCGGGTTATTTCATTAGGTTATAATAGGTAACTTCGAAAAATTATTTCGTACAAAACTTCTTTATTTCATCCATTTCCGATAATTTTAAAAAACATCTACCTCAAACTCGGAAAGAAGGTCTTATTGTCCACTTCGCGACGTTCTGTCCTGATCCCTGAAGAGGGTCAATGGAATAAGTCCCCTGTCCGGGTCCTATCAGAGTGATTTATTTCTATTCGCTGGTAAGAAGGATTCATTCAAAGAATTGTGTGTTCCTGATTTACCCTCTGTTCAAACTGAAATCCTTTTGAGGTTATAAATAAAACATTAAATTTTGCATAGTAAGGTGACCATCAAACGGCTACTAATTGAAGGTTGGTAAGTGGTTATTTTTAATACATTTTATTTTAAGCGTAAGTTCGTTGTCAAATATAAGTTTTACCTTGCGGCGGTTTTGAGAAAGTTCTGAGTAAGTTTTGAGTAATTTTTTAAAAAAGTTTTGAGTAAGTTTTGAGTAAATTTTGAGTAAGTTTGAGTAAGTTTTGAGTGAGTTTTTAAATAAGTTTTGAGCAAGCACTGATTAAGTATTGAATAAGCTTAGGGTAAGTAATGCATTAACTTAGAGTAAGTTTTGAGTACATTTTGAGAAAGTTTCGGGTAAGTTTTGAGTAAGTTTTTATTTAAATTATATAAGTAGTATAGCTATGAGCATGCTATGAATAAGGTAAGATTAATCTATGAGAAAGCTGTGAGTAAGCTATGAGTAAGTCCGAGTAAGCAATAAGTAAGTTATGAATACGTTTTGAGATAAGTGCAATAAATAGTAAGATACAGAAAAAATTAAAGCGCTCTATGAGATGTCAATAATTGATGCATCGATTGACATAATTTGAATATTGCTTCCAATCATTTACGGTCTAATTAAAACCTAAACAGATTTGCTATCAACTGTACGTAAATCTAGACTTGGCAATAGGTGTTAACATACCAAACATTTTTTTTGAATTTGCTCACAAGAATAAGAGAGCTTGGGAGGGTTTTCTTTTCATGGAAAATAAAAGACAAAATTTCACGATTCAGGCTAGAGTCGGCGGCACTACCATAGAAAATCACTCAGAGTTGCCGGCATTTCTACATAGAATTACTGCCATTTTCCTTTCGTTTGTTTCCTCGAGAGAAATATACAAGAAAAGAAAAAGAATTTTCTTACAAATCTGACTGAAGTGTCAAGTAGCGAATCTGTTTAATTATTATTATTTTATGTTATTCACGTGCTAAATATTTTTAATTACTAGGGACCTGAATATTTCGCGTTATTTTTTATGAGCGGTAGTGTTGGTTTTAGATGAATTTCGCGTTATTTTTAGTGAAGTTCGCGTTATTATTGGTGGAATTTGTCTGAAAGGCGGTGTGATTTTTCAGCTAACGTGTTAAAAGTACCGAAGCAAAAGTGATGTTACGTTTCCTTTTTGATATTTTTTAAGCAAAATATGTGAAGTAACATTTTTTTTCAATATTTTCAACTTGGGGTATGAGTTGTGCTTTTATTCGTTTGAAAAGATTTTCTTCATAATTTTTAAAAATTACGTGGAATTCTACGAATTATAATAACAATTAATGAAAACGACAATTTTACTATCGTAGTCCACTGATTTTTGTGGTCAGTTGAATAATTGAGCGTACAAGTTCCCTACCAATTTGATGAAAAAAAAAAAATGATCAGATATAATTTTGTTTTTAAAAAAAAAAAAATTTATGACTCGTTTTGCGAATGAGCACACCTTTTCAGCCTTTATGGACTGCATGCCACTAAAATGTAATTAAGCATTTTTGGTTCTATAAAAAAAAAATGGTATGAGTAGGTAGGTTAACGAATTTCAAGTTCATTTTCAAAGAACTTGAAATTCGCCGAAAAAAGTTACCAGAAAGCTTTGTTTGCATGTTATGACTTTCGTTAACTTTCATACTAAATGAAACCACGTATTTGAAATGGAAGACGTGTTTAAACACGAAAGTAGTTCATAAAACACAGACAGCGAATAGAACTTATTGCATTAATTAACATCGTCAACAGTCTAGTTTTGTATTCATTTGCTCATCGTAAACAGAGTATAGGTACCAAAATAAACCACAAAGGTATTTAGAGGAACGGCTGCGCGGCCTGTTTCATACAAAACTTAATTTTGTTAATACTCACCTAAATCTGATGATCTTAAAATATAGTAAATATCTAGTACGGATTAGAAGTAATTTATTTATTTTTGTTTTACATTATGAAATATAGGCCAGTAAAGTAATTCATTTTTCGCGATTTTAAAGGCACCTTTAACAATTATTTGGGTGCTATTGGTGATTTAAAAAAAAGTTTTACCCAGCCTGCTTTGAAAATTTAACGAAACATATATATATATTTTTTTAAATATATTAAACTGATTATGGTGGACTTAAATTGAAAACGACCAATTTACGTTAGAATACGAATTTGAAATACATAATTTAAAATATCGACCCGAAAAAAGGTTTTTTTTACATGGTTTGTTTTTATATTTTTATTTACGTAACATATTTACATGGCAAATATGAGAATTTAAAAAAAAAAATCAGTTAACCCGCAAATAATTTTCTAAGTTGCCTCTAAAATCATGAAAACTGTTTTTTTTTCATGGCATAATTAAAAAAAAAAAAAAAAAACTTCTCATGCCTACTAGATATTTACTAAACCTTTAATTTAAAAAAAATTATCATTCAGTTTGGATGGGTATTTTGGCCTCAAATCCAAAATTAAGTTATGTATGAAGCAGATAGCGCAGCCGTTCCTCTTAAGTTATTTACGTAAAATAAATTTAACCACGCAACAGGGACTTTTCCTTTGCTCTTTAATCTTTTAAAATATTTTTAAAAAGTTTTACAAAACTTTTTTTATTTGAATATAATTACGTTAGACGTAATGTTCCCGAAACCTTGTGAAATCTTTAAAAGTTCACAGCACGTCACAAGATTGAAAACCAACATTATTCGAGGTTAAATATCTCGTAATCAATTACTTAAAATGGTTGTCGCTTGTTGAAAACCGATGGGTTTATTTCACAAGTTAGATTTCAGCCACAAAGGTGACACGGAAAGTATGTGTAAACATAAACACACATATTTGGTAATATTTTTATATTGTACACGCATATTACATAATATTATTTTTTCTTTTTAAAACCGCTTACACTTCACGAAATATTACATATATTAAGAGGAACGGCAGGGCTGCCTGTTTCACACATAACTTAATTTTGGATTTGAGGCCAAAATATCCATCCAAACTGAATGATAATTTTTTTTTAATTAAAGGTTTAGTAAATATCTAGTACCATAGGCCAAGAAAAAAAAATCATAATTTTAGAGGCAACTTTGAAATTTTTTTCCGGGTTTATTGTATTAAGGGTTTAGGTTTGTTCTTGTCAAACGGGACGTGATTATTCACTAAGAGATGTTCTGCGAATTTTGAAAAGTGCTTTTATTATTATAACATCGTATATGTTCTTTGAATCTAGTTGAGAAAGCCCTTCCCGTCTGCCCAGTATAGATAGCGTTACGGTCGAAGTGGTCACATTTTAATTCATATATGCCAAGTTTACACTTTTTTAGTTTTTAAGGTTTGTTTCTATATTATTTAGGTTCCAAAAATTAAATAAAACTAAATATTTAATGCATTTTTTACATATTAATAACGATTTTCTGTCATACTTGATACCTTAATTAAATTATTTGTTTTATAATGTATAACATACCTTAACTTTTTTTCTCTTTATTACTTGTTCATAATTATAAGAAATATTTTTTTCTTTTTTCCTACATCATATGTAAACGGCACATAAAGGAGGGAACTTAAAAATACACATTAATCACTGCTAACGCAAGAAATACTACTACCTATTTATATATAAATTCTACGCGGGTAGTTACGAAAATGTATAAAGTTTCCAATTACAAAGTTTTTAGACAGTAAGCTTTTATGTTGTATAAGAAATACGTAGAGTAATTTTAGGTAAAACACTCGAAAATGCCTTCGGTGGTTTTTAAACTGCACAGTTTTTGAGATATTTTTGTATGTTTTTCATAGAATGTAAAAGATTACACTTTAGAAATTTTTCTAACTATTCGTATAGAAAAATATATAGAAAAACTGTAAAGTGACGTTAACCGCCTAATCTGGGTGTTTGTCCTAAATACGAACTAACCATATAAAAATGACAACATTCTAAAATTTAAAATTTATCCAATTTTAAAACCTGTTGTACTATTTGTACGTAAAAATTTTAATTCTTTATTTATGTCAAAAGTATGATTTGTTTCCAAAATATAGTTAGCAAATTCAGAATAATAACTAGTATCCAATTTGTTAACAGGAAATTAAATATTATTGATAACTTTTAATTAATTATTTTTTAATAAAATTAATAAGAATTGTGTACACCACTGTTTAATATATAAATATCAACATGTGTCGGGAGCGAACCTTCCCTCATCAACAGTATCCCGATGATATATATGTATATATAAAACAATGGTGTGTATTGCCCCGTGATCAAAGGTAGTCTGTGTGTAGGTTTTCAAGTTCGGGTATAAATTAAGTATTGGATATTTGAAAATGACCATGTTATTGATTGTTGTGGTCAACTGAATAAATGAGTGAACAAGTTACGCATCAAAATCATGAATAAAAAAAATTATCAGACATTTGTCCTATTTCTTTATTTTTCTATTAGTTGATTTTTTTTATGGTAGACACTGCTTTTGAGCCTTTTCGGACTGCACGCCATTAGTGAGACAAAGTATTTCTTATTAATTTTATTAATAATGACACCACAAAGTACAGTTTTATATATATTAATTGTTTTTGTGTTTAATTCGTCGAACTCCATTTTATTTATTTTTTTAAATTTAAAGTAAATCAAATTTACAAATGTTATTATTAAGTTCTGCAATGTTTTCTTAGTTGATTTATTTAAATGTTTTGTATTGTTTTGATAATGTGAACATACTGAGAAGCGGTGAGTATATAATTTTCCTTACTTTATTAATTAATGTTATATTAGGATCATTCGTCAGTTAAATACGAGTAAACATATTATAAATGTGAAAACCTCACAGAATTCAGAATTTTAATTGCTTTCTAACTAAATCGGTTTTACCGATAATAAATCATTACCCATCCAAATTTTAAAGGAGTGGAGTAAATTAAATCATATAAATAAGTCGTCACAATGTGAATTAACCACAGTTTGAAAATGGCCTTAAACGCCGAAACAGCTGTCACAATAATAACAACTAAAAAATACTTGCAGAACATAATAATAACATTTGTAAATTTGATTTAAATTAAATTTAAAAAAAAAGAAAAATAAATAAATACAGTTTTTTACTTTGTGGTGTCTTTAGCCAGGTACTTCTTCATCTTACTCATCTCATCTCCTTCTACTATACTATATCCCTATACCACAATACTTCCTTCAGCTTCATAATATACCCTAATTGACGGCCTCCATAGTCGAGGGGTAAGGCACTCGACTACGAATCCGGAGGTCGCGGGTTCAAATCCCGGCGTGCGCAAGTAAATTTTATTTAATTAATTTCTGCTGTTTCACAATTAATTCAATTAAAAATAATTTATAGTATATTTGCGCACGTTCATGAGTGGAAGATACTCTCAGTATCGCTCTGGTGAAATACAGCCATTCAGAATTGAAACGTTGCTTGCAATGACTTTTAGCCGTGTTTGGTGACGAGATCTGAATAGCCAGGTATTTCCCAACCTTCTTCTTCCCCTCCCCAATACCTTCAGCCTCTTCCCCAATTGGGGATGCCATATTTTCACTGGCTCCACAGACGGTTGGGAGCAGTTGGGACTCTTGTGCGGTATTCATATAAAAATAAAATAAAAATACGGATGTCACGGAATTACTAACAGGCGGCTGGGAGTAACTGGAACTCTTGTGCGTTAAAAAAGTTCATTTTAATTTATTAAAATAGTGGTTTAAAAATAATTTACGTTCCTTTAACAGGTCAATTACTGAGACGAAGGGAAACGATTGAATATTAGTCAACTTTACAGGGGAGCCACTTTTGCATTCTAGATTTTTTGTCAAATTATCTTAGAAATGTAATGAAGAGCATATTTTTTTATAAACACTTTAGCGTTGCGTTTTTTGACCCGCGGAATACAGCGATTATTAAAGTTCACTCTGTTTTCCCTGTCAATATTTTATAATAAATGTTTTGGTACAAACAGACATAACATAGTGTTGATAACACGTGCGTGTTAATTAATAAAACATGTGACCAACATTTGTATGTCAACAGCTAATATTTTGAAACCTTATTTTTCTAGCGAACTCGTCTCTCTTTTCTATGTAGAAAAAAAAATCATTCGTTTGGCTTACTTACAATCGGATTTTTACTGACTTATCCCCTATTTTCAAAACACTATAGATATAAATAAGTGAATTTTAAATTATTTTGAATTCACCACATTATTAATATATACATATCTACATGTTTCGAAAGCGATGCTTTCGTCATCAGGAATATATAGAATACAAAAAATAATAATGTCGAAGATAGACATATTTATCATTTATTTATTCTTTTTTTATTTTTTATTAGTTGATAAACTAAAGTTTTTAAGACAAGATTTTTGTGCATAGCGCAACGGGTAACAATTATTTTTATAAACAATAATTATTAGCCTGAAACACTCATCCAAATTGAAAAAACCTTCCGAGAAAAGATAAATGTCGCCGACAGGACTCGAACCTGCAACCTTCTAATATCCGGTCAGATGCTCTACCGTTGAGCTACGTCCATTTTTCACCAATAAAATGTAGACATAATTTGTCTCGACGCCACCTATTGAGGGATTTAGCCGTTACAAGCCTTCCTCATACTAATAAAGTTGGTTGTTTACAGGTGAAATATAATAAAAAACAGTAATCATTGAATGAAACACTAGTATATATTGATTAACTTGGCGGGTTTGCGATAAGCCGACGTAGCTCAACGGTAGAGCATCTGACCGGATATTCGAAGGTTGCAGGTTTGAGTCCTGTCGGCGACATTTATCTTTTCTCGGAAGGTTTTTTCAATTTGGATGAGTGTTTCAGGCCAATAATTATTGTTTATAAAAATAATTGTTATTTATTTATTCATTTATTTATATATCATTTATTTATTATTTTATGAATATCTATGTTTATCATTTGTCTATAATTGACATTATTATTTTTTAGTATTCTATATATTCCTGGCGAAGAAAGCATGCCTTTTTGAAACATGTAGATATGTGAAAATTAATAAAGCGGTGAGTATAAAATAATTTTTAATTAATTTATTAATAATGACGCCACAAAGTGAATACCAATCTATTGAAGAAATTACACTATATATATGTTTCCGCTTCGATACCACCTGTTGAATTGAAACTTTGCCATACATGATTGTACTTATCGATTCGCAGTTATCCAGTTAAACCACAGCGATTGAAATACTATACTTACGCAAGAGATATATTGCCCTGTATCATATATAACGTTAAACAAGACTTTCTTGTAGTAAGTCTACAATGAAAAATGCTTTTATAGGTATTGAAACTAGATACAACATAGTACTCTTGTTACAGTATCAGTGTAAATTATTGTTAAGTACCTACCAGTGGCATGCTTTGCTACTTGACCAATGGTAGGCTGTAGCTTTGCAGGTTTTTTTAAATTTTTTTTATATGAATACCTCACAAGAGTCTCAACTGCTCCCAACCGTCTGGAGCCAGTGAGACTATGGCATTCTCAATTGGGGAATGTTGTGAGGCTGAAGGTATTGGGGAGGGGAAGGAGTAGAGGAAGGTTGGGAATACCTGGCTATTCAGATCTGGTCACCAAACACAGCTAAAAGCCATTTCAAGCAACGTTTCAATTCTGAATGGTGGTCTTTCACCAGGGCGATACTGAGAGTATCTTCTACTCTGGAACGTGCGCAAATATACTCTATATTATTTTTAAATGAATTAATTGTGAAACAACACAAATTAATAATAAATAAAAAAGAAAAAATTACTTGCGCACGCCGGGATTTGAACCCGCGACCTTCGGATTCGTAGTCGAGAGCCTTACCCCTCGACCATGGAGGTCGTCAAATGTGTTGATAATAACCATTCATTTTGAAACCACGAACTTGCTAAATGTCTAAAACTTTTTATCGAATTACTTTGTAGCGTAGCCCATTTAATTAAAACGATTAACTAAAAATCAACAAATGGAACTCATTTAGTGCGATAACAAGTTTACTGACCGCGGAAACTTTGCAGTCCCGTATGTTGATCGAAAGGGCCCTTTAGAAACATAACTTTTTGCTATTAAAAATTTCTGACATCTAATACATTTTCTTTCTTTACTTACAATGTTTCTGACATATTACCAAAAAAACTAAATCTCACTTAGTGCTTCTGTCAAAATGCTTTTCGTTTGAGTGATCGTTAAATCCTGGAAGTTTATTTTTGTGATAAAGCTTTTCAATTCAACCGAAGAAAGCATCTCTCAAGAAACTTGGTTTATAGTGATCAACCTTTTGAATTTGGCCGCAGAAAAAGCTCTCTAGACTCAGCTGTTTCACACCAATTCACATCGGGCAAAAAACCTTGCCTTTGTTCAGTATTTAGTTTGTTAGATCAACAGGTAGGGTATTGCTCGATTTCATACCATAAATTCAGTATTTTCACAGCATAAACTTTACTGTTTTCATAATTCAAATGAAATTGTTTTCACATTATGAACTGCGCTACTTTGCAGTGTTTTTATATTGATATTACAGGTAAATAAAAATATACAAAAAATATGTTTTTTTTATGTAATTCTTACGTATGTCTTTTATTCCTTTCTTCTACTTTCTTTTAAAAGTTTCCCAATTGTCATAAATCCATATGTTTACAATAGACTTCATACAAAGTAACTATACTCCTTTGGTCACCATGAAACAGGCAGCCGCCTAGTATGGCGATCTAATGTATCTACTCCATGTAAATGTCTCCATTAATAAATATCATGTATTTTATTAAAAAACAAAAAATAATTGCTCATATGAACAGTTAGAATGAGTTAGTATTAATATGTAATAACATAAAATAATATTCAATATAAAATAAATAATATTATTGTCTTGTATTTGCATTCCGTGGAGCAAAGTAATACTTTAGTAACCTGTGCGTATGTGTTATCAACTACGTGTAATTTACATACAAGGGAATATCTAAACGATTCAGTCTTGGAATTATTGTAATATTTAAATAGATTTTTTCTCTTTTAAGCATTTCTCGTTAGTAAACGAGAGGCAAAATGATTAAGTATATTGAGGCTGTCTATAATTCCATTAAACATTAATAGTTATTAATTAAAATTAATACCCTACGTATAAAATACATGTTCTCATATACACAGGGAGTTCAATAGGTTAATAGAACTGATATGTAGGTGATGTTCTATTGAATTTATAGTAATTTCAATTTGTAATGCCAATCTTATTTAGCGTCCTCCCAAATTATTAATATAAAATATCTCGTTTTGAAAAGAGTTCGGGTGGGATGCGTTTGACTTTTTTTGTGAGGGGGTTAAAATTGCAAATTGTGCAGGTATTCATTTCGTGGTTTTGTACGGCGAGAACGTTACTTCTCACCTATCTAAAAGATAACGACAAAATAAACTGCTAAATTTAGAATAGGAAGAACAAGACAACAATAGTTACTTCATAAAATATTCGTAAATTAAATAAATTCACTGACCGGCGAATGGGGGAGGGAGTCAAAATTATTAGGAAACATGGTTAACAAATGTGATGTACAGGCTGCAATTATTTTGTTTTCTAAATTATTATTTTTGTTTATATCTAAAGTTTCTAAGGCGCACAATTTAAAATATGTATTTATATTTGAACGTTTAAACTTGTTTTCTTTTTTCATTATTGAAGCTATAGCCTGTCTCTAATAAATTATTAGAAAACTCAAAATAGTTATTATTTTATAAACAGAGTTAATGTTTTCTGCTTCTAGTTTTAAAATATCTAATAGTCATACCTACATAATGTGCGTCACATTCATTACATTCTAAAGTGTATATTCCGTTTTTACCCATTTATGATAATTGTCCTCGTTGTTAATGATTTTTTTTAGATTGGAATTAGTGTAGAATTCTGTTGATTGGCAGGAATCTAGTTACAACAAAATTTATAAGAAACCTCTTTATACTGGCGACTTATATTCAAAAATATCGCGCATATTACCAAGCTAAAAAAAAATCATTAACAGCAAGGACTGAAGGCTCAGAAAACAACCTAAAACAAATTTGTTCTATCACGACAATGAGCCGGCTTATTTGTCGACACAGCAACCGCCAAAATCCATTCTGTTGACAACCAATTGGTTTCTCATACCACAAAGTTAATAGACCAGGGGCGTTATTCCCATTCTTTTTAAGGAAGATTCCTTACGTTTTTCCGTAAGGTTAATGACTTCTTGATTAACTGCGGAATTCCGGTGAGAGATAGTAAAAGGATCCTAAATAGATTGTCAAGAGTTTATTTGAAAACACAAGTTGATGAAATATCTCCAAGTGACATAAGAACTAAAACTTTTAAAAACAATTGCATTATATTATAATTCTTTTTAATACATTTTTATTTTATTTTTAAATATTATAAATAAGCCTTCTAACGAAGAATCACGCTTTATTAAAAGGTACCTACCTCATTAGATAGTAATGACCTTTTTTGTCTCTAGTTTTATAAGTGACATTTGAATTTGTGCCGACCGAAGAGGTGGGTCATTCCACTTATTTTAAAAACTCGGTTCCAATTCCGAGTTTAGCCACATGGAGTCGATTCCTCGGAATCGGTCTTCGTTCCTTTCGGTCCGCATAAGTCCGCTGTTCCGGAATCAAAAATCGTTCATATTACACTAATGAATAGGGACGCCTATCGTTTCTGATTCCAATCCCAAACCTTTGCCGTTCCTTGAGTGTGAGTTCGAAACGAGTGAATCCGGATTTGCGAACTCGGAGTGAGTCCACTGCCTTCGGAATCGAATTCATTGGACTCGGCCGGTCGTACCGACTCTCTTCAATACTACGCTTGAAGTGAATTGCCTAAAATGTCAGCATCTTTATAATGTTTACTGGCTAATTATGTTTAAAGTAAATAATAACCTAATTGGTAACAAACTTAATACTCAGTTTTTCTCTTGTTAAAACATCGCAAATATTGACATTTTTGATGAATGTGCTGGCTGAAATCAGCTGACAGCTGTCATCCGAGAGAATCGGAACCGCAGTTACGTAAGATGGCTTCAACCTTAAGGAAAATTTTAAGGAATCTTCCTTAATAAGAACGGGAATGGCGCCCCAGACCTCTTCTTAAATTGACCTGCTATCGATGATTTTTCAATGATAACAGACGCGATGCCAATTCAGTCACTGATCGGTTTGTGTGCAAAAAACTCGTCTATTCAAGGATTTGGGAAATCGCGCTTAAAACCGACATAATGATACACGAAAATCGCCGAGTGTAATGCGTTAATAACGGAAAAGGTTGTTTTAAGAAATTAAATAAAAATTAATTCAATTTTTTAATTATTAATTATTTTTATTGAGATTTAAAAAACTTCATTTTAATACTTAATTTATTTGGATTAAAAATGGAGAATAATATTAAAAAATCTTGAATTTGAGATATGATATCGATGAAGATCACACAAATTGAACTGGTCTCATTAGCTTAGTTGGTTAAACGGTTGACCCGAATAGGCAGAGGTCCTGGGTTCGAGTCCCAGATGCAACTGAAATCTTTTTATTTTCTGTCGTTTTTTTTTCGTTTTCATGTTTCATTTAGGTTATGTTAACATTATTTTCTACAATGATTAAAAATGAATAATTGTCTTTACATAGAGTTCTACGATCTTCTTGAACTCCCCTCGAATATTACTATGAATTAATTAACTAATTTAATGAAGGATAAAGTGATGTAGAGCTTGGCTGGTATGTAGACAAGTTCAAAACAATAACCGGTTGATGGTGGGTTACTTAGGATGAGAATCCTTCATAACCAAAATCCTCTTGAAACTTTAGCATTCTTGTAAATACGATAATTTCGAATCTTAAGTGATTAAGCTGTGAGAACGTTCGTTATTGATTGGCAATAGTAATAAACAAGGAACCACACATTTTGAAGAAACCGAATATGATTAAAAAATGTATATTTACCTTGTTTACTGCTTACACAGCATTATGGTAACAATACGGCAGATTTTAATATATTATTTTAATCATTATAGATAATAATATTAACATGACCTAAATGAAACATGAAAACTGAAAAAACGACAGGAAATAATATAAATATTTCAAACTCGAACCCAGGACCTCTGCCTATCCGGGGCAACCGCTTAACCAACTTAGCTAATGAGACCAGTTCAATTTATGTCATATTCATCGATATCATATCTCAAATTCAAGATTTGTCAATATTATTCTCCATTTTTTACCCCATATTATTTATTGGCAGCTATCTTTATGATGATTTTATAAAGATAGCTGCCAATTTATTATTTATTACTTAATATCTTTGTCCCAAATTCGACTGAAATCTTTTTACTTTCTGTCGTTTTTTTCCGTTTTCATGTTTAATTTAGGTTATATTAATATTATTTTGTACAATGATTAAATATTAAATTGAGGTTATTAAATCTCAAAAAAATGGAAGAGTTTTTTTTTCCAATATTGAACATATTTTGTAAAAGTCAATGATAGAAGTACTCAGAGACTCCCGAGGAAGACATGACAGGGATCAAGTGAATCAAATACTCGAGTCGGTCATGTTAAGACTCAGAATAACATTATTAGACGATATATGAATATATGAAGCAAGGGGTGTATGCCTAAACTAAGTTGTACAGCGGGTCATCCCCTGTGACTATCTCTACGAAGAAAGGACGTTTAAGGCTGTTTAAAAAGATACACCTAACACTCTTTTAATGTTAATATTACTGAAACCGGGTGTGAATGCAATATATTTGTAATATTTGCCATAGTTACAACGTACCTACTTAAGTAACATGTTACAAGTAACAACTTTTTTTAGAACAAATTTTTCACCCTTTGCATTTAGGTACGAGCACGAAACATGGCGTACATATAACAAAAAAATGTCACAAATATTTCACACTTTTTAATAAATGCCATTTTTTACAAATATTTTTCGCACATTTCACGGAGAATGTTTACATTATTTTATCGTTAACTAACTAACCAACACGCCGTTTCCCCCCAGGTGTATACAGAGAGGACGGACCGACAAACAACTTGATCTTGACATACACTTTTCAATCCATACAGCGTCTCATGCATTCTCTTCTGTTATTCCGACTTCTGACATTCCCCGACTCACTTCCATCCTTCCTCTACCAGTTCCATGCCTCACTGCCATTTTATCTTTTAGTAAAATAAAATAGATAACTGAAAATTGCTCCTTCCTGGAAAGTTACAGATAGCTTTATCCAAATATATATTTTTAATGATTTTACTGATTTTAAGAAATATTATTCAAAATGCAATATTCCTAAAATATATTATTATAGTGTCGACGCTGGCCATTTTTCATATTTGGTAATCGAAGATTCCGAAATCAAATCCCCGTTGCACTAGTCTTTTTTACTCCTCTTCGTATTTTTTCCAAAACATGTTTATTTATCGAAGGAAGCAATCACTTTGTGGCTTGAAATTATAATTTAAATGAAAAATGTTTTTGTTTTAAGCCACTTTATTTTATTTATATATATTTCTGCATTCGACCGGTTTCGGTTGTACTCAACCTTCTTCAGGAATGAACCTATATAAACATTTATATGTGTACATTCCTGAAGAAGGTTGAGTCCAACCGAAACCGATCGAATGCAGAAATATATAAAAATAAAATAAAGTGACTCAAAACAAAAACATTTTTCATGTTTATTTGTGTTTAAATATTTAGTTTATTACCTATTATATATTTCTATAATACAATAAACTATACACTTTTTTATAATTAGACATGTATACTATTTCTACAATGGATTGTTTTTTTAAAAAGGTATATTAATATTATTTCGTCGGCAAAGTGACCTTCGTCGCAGAGCAGTAAGTTCTTTGGATCTAGACTGGATGCTGCACGTTAAAAACATGGCTATGTACAAAAAAGATAGGCGAAGATGGACGCCAGACAAGACAAAAGGTTGAAGTAAAATTTTAAACTGTTTTTATTTTAAAATTTCATAGATTCAATCGAAGATAAAAGTTATGATTTGAAAATATATCGAAAGTGAAACTCAATAAAATTAAAAAAAAACCCTAAATGGTAATTCTGATATATTGAATAAAAAAGTAGATTTATCGCATACCGCTCTTTTAGATATTTTTCGAGTGAATCGCTTTGTTCTTCCAAAAAACCCTTACCTTTCCCTTCCATGGTCGGCTCTTACTCCAACACCTTAATATTCATGTATATCTATCATTATTTTACATCGTAGTTTAGTTTCAATATATTCCTGATAAGGGGTAAATACGAAAGGTATTTCCGAAACGGGTTGAGATTATTATATTGAATTGAAGTGGTTTAAAATAAATTTACAGTTTTTATTAAAAAAAAATAACATTTACTAATTAATTACTGTATTTTCATTTGTCGATTATTATATCTTCTGTAATATATATATATATATTTTTAATATTAACTGGATATTATATCGTATTAAAAAACACATTTTCAGACTGCTATGACATTTTCGTGGAAACATGTGTTTTAAAAAAATTGTAAAAGGTGGCATTTAATCTCAATATGTGAAAAAATGAACTTACGTAAACTATTCGTATTAATTAATTATAATTAATTAATACGAATTAATTATATGGCATATAGTAAACTAAAATTTTCCAACACATGTCAAGGCATGTTTAGAATGTCTCAGAACAGGCATCCTTCTAGTTAGAAACTAATGTTGAGTGAGTTGTACATACTTGTTTGTTCACGCTTATATTTGATTTTTTTTTAAAACAGTTTATCTTAATTTATATAAAATCTTTTTGCCTGAAATTGCGAACATAAAACCATTGTCCATTGGACTTTAAATTCTCGCAGCGGGCTACTTACATTTTGTTTGAAAATCAGGTCATATTCTAGCAATTTTTCAGCATGTTTTGTTGCGTAAAATATTTTGATATCGGTGTATACTTGTCATGGGATGCTGAAAAAATGCACCTGTGTTATTATTTTCAACAGGGAATGTTTTAATTACGAAAAAATTACAAAAAGTTACACCGAATCGTTATTTAGAAGCGACAGGTGTTTCATGTTTCCTAAGTGATTTCATCTGATTACAGGTGTTCCATATTCATGACCTATTGAAGATGACGGAAAATAAAATGTTTGTGGAATTAATTAATGTTTCTTATATTTTTTAGGTTACGGAATTCATTTAACTCTTTTTTATAACAATATTTAAACTATCGAAAGCAAGTAAGTGCAAGAATGTGATACTATAATTTCATTATATCTGAATACTGCGCAACAGTCCCAACTGCTTCCGAATGTCCAGAATCAGTAAACTATGTCATTCCTAATTGGGGAATGTTGTGAGGAAGGGAGATGGATGGAGATTAGGAATAGGGAGGTTGGGACGTATCTGGATATTCAGATCTAGTAAAAAAATACGGCTAAAACCAATTGGAGCAACATTTCGATTGTGAATGGTGGTTTTTAAGCGGGGAGATAGATATTGAGAGAATCTGCTATTCTATTTCGACACACTTTTTATTCAATTTGCAAACGCGTACTAATTAATTAAAATGGTAAATAAAAAAAAAATACTTCTAACCCCCATTTTTACTTGAAAAATAATAGCCATTGGAGATGATAGGTAGAATTGTTTGTTATGGCCTTCTACCCAATATAATACTTTTCTTACTTAAGTTAAAAGCTTTCGCCATAGGCAAATAAGGCTAAAACGAAAATGGTTTACATAGGAAATATGATGGGGCATTTATTTTTATATTTATAAGGTATATTTACCCCCATATAAACAAAGGCTTATGCATTTACCAAAATATTTACTCAGCCAAGAAACACTTTTCTCTCTTATCTTTTTGGGTGGCAGAATATTTTATTTCATTTCAAGATAAATATTTGGTCGAAATGACTTGCCTATTTGACTGAATTTTTTTAAAAATATTGTGTGGAGGCAATAAAAGTTTTTGTACCATTTTAATATTTTATTTTGTATCATTATAAATTAGGAATACTTGATTCCTCGCCAGAAAATTCTAACTCAAACAACATGAATGTATGAGTAATTAAAAGAACTCAGAATGAACATCAATGTAAAGAAGGTAGAAGACAAGATCAGATTAGTAAGTAGTTTAAGATAGTTATATAATTATTGACTCACCATCTTTGTTGAAACTCATCTAGTTCAACATTCCTTGCCATAGAATTTCCTAAATCAACATTCTACTACTTGTGGGTTTCGAAGTCTCGACATTCTCCACTGTCCAAAATGATGAAACTTGTTAACTCAAGCCATGGCCTTTGAATTTTTGGTACCGGTCTAAATGTATTTACGAAAATAAATATCGAAGAGTATCATTTAATATGTCTAACATCATGGACTCTATCAAAACATTGTTCTGGTTTTGACTTAAATGTTCTCTTAAATGTATATTTTTGTCCTCTTATATATTTCTGTCTCTTATTTTTCTTATTTCGTGTTGTGTGTTTTGGGTATTTGGATTGTTAAAATAAACTTTTTTTTTAGATATGTCCAGTAATTTCAAGAGTGGCGAATCCTCTGAATATCGCCTGATAAATGCTCCTTATCACTCCCCCCACTCTTACCACTTAGTCACAAGCGTCGAGCTTCGAGCTATTCGAGAGTCAGTGTGTCTCTAAACTACAGACGTACCGGATGTGCTTAGAAGTTTTTGTTATTCATTAATATTTGGAAATTTTGCAACACCTGCCTTAAAGTATAAGTATATTAAATAAATTACTTTTTTCTATTTATTTCTCATTTATGTCGTTTATTTTTATGCTGAACGGGTCGTGTGAAAGTTCCCGCGCTCTTCTCACCACGAGCTCTCAAAATGTTGTGACTAAACCGGAGCGCTTATGTGAAATGGTAAATAAATAGCACCCGCTCAGTATTTAAGAAGCTCTACCAGACGTTAACCCCGGTCCTCATTTCCCCTCGCCTAGTAAGGCCCTGGGTATCTTTGATTCGTCGGCGCTCAGGCTTAACCGTTTGAGTGCCAAAAAAAGTCATACAGTTGCTCGTAAAATGCCACCAAAAAGTGTTTTTTTTTTGAAAATGCATTTTTTTCTTAAAATCCCCTAAATTCTTTGAATTTTCATGGATTTTGATGATTTTTTCGGTGTTTTATTAAAAAATATTGAAATATTTGGAATTAAACGCTTGTATTTTATTAAAAAAGAACACAGTATTTTATTAAAAAAGAAAACAAAAATGAAAAATACGGTACATATGAAAATTAGTCATTTCTGGTGTTACTCTCCATTTCTTGGTCACGATCCGAAGCATTACTGGAAATTCGCATCCTGCGGTTGGGAAACACTGATATCTGATCACTGAACTCATTCTCATCAGAGATAATCTCACTAGAACTACTACAAGAGTAGTCAAAATCGTTGCTCCCGCTGTCAGACATTTCTTAGTACTCGCTCGACATTATCATTTTTAAATTACCTAAAATATTATCTTTGAAATTTGTAATTTTTAGGACAGGAGAATATTAATAAAATGACCTTTAAAAGCTTAAGAAGTTTTAATAGATATTTACATTTTTGTACAAATTTAGTTATTTTCAGTGTTGCGGGCTGTGGACGCATTTGCGCACCGGTGCATTGAAAAATGTACTTATTCTATAAATGATTTAAGGTAAGCACTAATCGGCTAGCCCGGATAAGCAATTTACAATTTAGTGGAAGATACTCTCAGTATCACCCTGGTGAAAGACCACCATTCAGAATTGAAACGTTGCTTGAAATGGCTTTTAGCCGTGTTTGGTAACCAGATCTGAATATCCAGGTATTTCCCCACCTTCCTCTTCCCCTTATCATTCTCCTCCCCAATACATTCAGCCTCACAACATTCTCCAATTGGAGAAGCCATAGTCTCACTGGCTCCAGACGGTTGGGAGCAGTTGGGACTCTTGTTCGTTATTCATATAAAAAAAGTTCTTCCATTTATGGATATGATTGTCTGAAAAGATGAGTTTTAAGTTTAGCTCTGAATTCTGTCATGTAATCTAGAAAAAAAACGCATAGCAATAAGCTGGCATTAGCTCAATTGGTTAGAGCGCAGGTTCCAGCTTGACGAGAGGTTCTGGGTTCGAGTTTCAGATCCGACCGTTAAATTTTAGTTTTCTGTGTCTTTTGTATTCCATATATGATTTGATACTTGTTAATATTATTTTCAATAATTATAAAACATGAATACACAAGTTATACTAAAGAACCATTTGTGCGCTGCCCTAAAACTAAATCTTGCGTCGGACAGACCACAAGCCTTTATTATTTCTATGTGCTTTCTCTTTGAGCGGGGAGGTGTTATTGGAGGTAACGTTAGCGGGGCTCTTGGGATTGAGGGGATGGAGGAGTCTACGAGGCTGGTTGTGCGGCCCTTTAGCACAGATTACTTTGTTCCCGAGGGTATGGATGCGGGCTCGGCACTTTGAGGAGGTGCATATCCAAATTATCTCGTTTTTCACAATGGACTCTTCACAGAAATAAAATCCATTGGCTACCATCAGTAGCTCGCCTTTGCGGGATCGGATAAAGTATACATGTAATTATGAGAAAAAAAAGTGCGGTATTCACCTAAAAAAATATAATGATGTTTATTATTATCACTTTTTATTCAAAATATTAGTTATTTATTCATTTCGTAGCAATCAATATCGTTCGTGGGTTCAAGGCGTTACGTTTTACGATACAAATAAAAATAAAAGATTGCGTGTATGGTCGGCCGCCCTCAGAAAATAGATAATAAAATTCTGAAATTAGACATATCTCACTAATTAAAAATTGTACTACCTTCACACACGTACCCAATCACTTACCTGGCACTATTGGTAGTGAATACCACACGTAATTGTTTAATATCCCTAAATAATTTGTACTTTACAAATGGTGTATGAAATATTATTATCTTGTCTATTATATAAATAAGAATGTCCTGGACGGCAGGTGTGTGTTTATTTTGAATACAAATCTACAATTTTATTCCGAGCATGATGAAATTTTGCACACTTGACCGTCGAAATACGAGGACGTTCACTATCTACGTAAGTTTTCTAAAACCACCCCCATCTCCATTTCATACCCTTTAAAGCACAATGTTGGTATTTCCTAATGATAATTTGCCCACTTGACATTCAAAATAAGAGGAAAATTACTGGAAAGGTTTAGGGGTAGGGTTAATACATAATCAAAATTTTACTAAAAATCATATACGACCCCGGGTAACGCCGGATACTTCAGCTAGTTATATGATGTAGACCTATATTTCGAATTCTAACTACCCTATTGATTATCTACACACCTACCATCTAAAGCGTATTCATATGAAAATATTATTATTTATTTTTATTTTAATTGGAGCATTAAAATCGATTGAAATAATTTAATGCCGCTGAAAACTATTTAAATGAAATAAAAACTATTATTTATATAAAACCAGAAGTACTTTTAAAGAGATTATTGTTTGTGGAGTTGTGTACTATATCGTAGAACTGTTGTAAGGTAAGATGGGACTGCGGGCGTATGTTCCTAACTAGTCCGAATCAATTTTCGGTGTGCAAAAATACATTCATACGTGCGCTTGTTTTGGCATCTTAAATGCATAATTGTCACATAGTTGACTACTCACCCCTCCCTACCCGATCCGATTATCTTATTGTCACTGGAAGGAGATATTGCCAGCTTCAGTTCGATCTCAAGGCTCGTCGCGGGATGACAAGGGAGTTCACCGCCGTGATTCGGAGCAGCTGGCCAATTCTGGATTATAGTGAAGTTTCAGTGAGTTGAATTTAAGTGCTAAGGATATCCAAGCAAGCTAGGTTTTTTTCAATTTCCGTGGCATCTTCCGGCTCTCTTCAGTCCTTCATTCACCTTTTTTTTCTCATCTGGTTCTCCAGATTAACTTCGCCGCCAGTTACAGAATTGGGATTCTTTCAGACCTATCGAAACAGCGTTCTTTATAATAATTTGCCTATTCATGTAACTATTCACAACGATGCAACAAATCTTTGTAAGAGCACAACGATCAACAAGGTGGTATATAATGTATAAATTACATCTATAATATTTGGACGCACATTAATGAAACTTGAACTGAATAGTTTCTTCTATTAAGCGATCGGTAAAATGAAATAGGTATTCCTCGTACATACATATTTTATTAAAATGACCAACGCAATTTAAAAAAACACGATGTCTACAACATGGAGACGTATAGGTTGGGTAATGTTTGTAATTTGGGGGGTTGAAAATACTTTAAAATATTACACTTTAAATGGCAATTCAAAAAACAGATGAAGGGATTTAGGACCACTTCAGGTGTGTATGCATATAGCCGTGTTTCTACCTGGTTGAGAAAGAGACAAGTGGAGAGAACACGTGCGGTAAAGACTTAAGGCGATGCAATGCGAAGTAATGCAAAATCACGTGTATATTTGGTTTGAAAATGTGATGGTCTAGAAATATTAAATGATTTATTTAAATACCGCAAGTAGAAAACATGTGTTACTTTCGTTTAACCAGGCATTTTTTGGGTGAGTTATTTTATAAGCCTACAAAAAATAATGTTTAAAGTGCAAAATCTCCTACTTGCAAACACCTTTTCGGATATTGTGGCATATTAGTTTTTTTTAGAATATGTCCGAAAAACATTTTAATAATAATGCCTGATGAAACACGAATGTTGGTGATGTTTTTTTTGCGTAAATCGAAACATGCGGCCGGTGTTATACGGGAATTTCAACATTTTCGCCACCTGCATAAGGAGTTCGCGATTTCGTTCGAATTTTACGAAGTGAATCCCTTTAATTATGATTTCAAAAAAACTTTTGGAAAGCATGCAATATAAGTGACCGTTATCAACGAGAATTTTCTTATTAATTTTTCATTTCAACTATGAAGGATGATTTTGTTTATTCAGATCTTTGGAAGACGTTATGAAATCAAATTACCCAAACTACTAAAGAATTTCGAGCACGGTTGTTCAAAGGGGATGCCATCAGGTATGCACCAACCATTAACTATCCCCAGAACGTCCGTACTTCCCAGCGTCTTCCACTCTATTAATAACTGGGGGTCGTTCTCGAATACAACCTGCAAGCCAACCCAACCTTTTCATAAATAATGCGGGGAATCGACAAATGAATTCCCAATACCCACCTATCTCATTTGCCGGTAATCGGTGGTTGAAATTATTGATTAACGGTAAAGGTATGATATTTTTAAGTAATAATAAATATCGCGGTTTTCTTCAGGTTTCTACACTTTCTTTTTTGTGTAAATTTGTACATAAGATTGATGTATAAGTATACACACACAAGATTCCGCTGTTTTTCGACGCTCCCAATATCGGGAAATGTTTTAGGGTGGGGAAAATTGGAAAGGGATAGGAAAAACGAAACACGTGGATCGTGGATGTGGTATCACTTATTTTAGTACTATTGTATGAAGCTATCACTTTGTGGTTATACATTATAATCAAATGAAAGGATCAAACTTTGTTTTAACCACATTTATATGGTTGATATGGTTAAAACAAAGTTTGATCGTTTCTCTTATTTCAGTA
>JAHDVE020000535.1:0-77408 GCA_022606495.2 Halesus radiatus | reverse complement strand
AAACAACCAACTTTATTATTTACAGGTGAAAAATATAATAAAAACAGTAATTATTGAATGGAACACTAGTATATATTGATTAACTTGGCGGGTTTGCGATAAGCCGACGTAGCTCAACGGTAGAGCATCTAACCGGACATTAGAAGGGTGCGGGTTCGAGTCCTGCCGGCGATATTTATTCTTGCTCGGAAGGTTTTTCAATTTGGATGAGTGTTTTAGATTAATAATTATTGTTTATAAAAATAATAATTTTTAGAAATAATGAATTCATTTTGAACCTATTTTAATGTCCATTAAATAATTTACCGTATAACGTCACTTCTTTTTTCTTCATGAATCTGTTATCACTCAAACCATTCCTTTACTTCAAGTAAATTGTACAACGGTAGGTACTTTACAAAAAAAATTAAATATCGTGATTATTTATTACATATGTACGCACTCACATAAGATTAAGCCATTAATTACGTCAAAATCACTCTGTTTACAGATATCAAGTTCGACTATCGCATTTTTTTATTGGCTTACATTAAAAAGTTATTAAACAGTACTGGTATTATTCATATCTATTGAAAATCGACAAATAGCACGACCGAAGTTAATCTGGCTGCCTTCTAGCCTTGATCTTGTATAATGTGTATCGACAGTTAATGATCGTGGTTTGTATCTAGTCTGAATAACACACCTATTCATAATGCGATAGAGATATTTGGTAACACCCTGGAAACAGGCAATCGTGTAAAACTAATCAGTGATTAACCGTTACTTGTAAGGTTAATTGAAGCTCATTTGATATTTAAACACCGCCTATCTAGAATAATTCCAACCTGGACTAATTCTAACGTCTGTATTATTTTATTATGTCATTATAGTTTATTCTTACGTTTGAGTTGGATTGTTTGGTTTTTGACGGAGTTAAGCGTATCAAGATAATTCACTAAAGTCACTTTTTCTACTTGCTGAATAAAATGTATTTAATATGTTATTAACTATTTTCTGCATCGTCTTCGGGCTGTATCCTTGAGTTTCGTCGTCGGCTCATAAAGCTGAGTCATACGTAACTCAATCTCATCAATACTACTCAATAATATTATTCTTTTTTAGTACTCAATTTTTAACGCATTTTTTTCTTCATGAACATAATGTCGTTAATCTTAATTATTATACTTTTTTCTAGATATATTATATTATCATACTATGTCAATACTAGCTTTTTCCCTTCTATTATTGTATAATAGCACTTAATATGAACTAAACTTGTCAATTTGACTGTCCTAAAATGGGATTTGATCCTAGTTGGGCAGTCAAAGCTTTCTTAAATGTTGATATTAAATAATGTGTTTCAAATAAATATATTATCATTATTATTATAGTACACAGTTAATTTTTTCTAGCATTTATAATTTTTTTTCATTTAATTTGGATAGAAATGATCAATAATAACACTAATCATACAACATAAATTAAGCCACTGAGGCATTTACAAACTATGTTGCAACGACTGTCCTTCGTTCTACATAGGAAAAAAACCCGTAATCATGGAACACTTAAGATGTTTCAATGACAATAAACAAAAAATAAAAATTATAAAAAGTATATAATACATTATGCATTGTTTTCCCAAGAGTTAAGAAACTCATTGTGGGATCACATGCAGAACCTGCAGTACAGTTTTTTGAAACAAACGTACTTAATATTTAAGATGCATAATTAACATTCACAGTACATTAACAACATTTACAACACATAATTTGCATTTATAATAAAGACATATCACTGGTACATTATGTAGTTTTACTTATTACAGAGACACATCACACCATTAATCCTTAAGGTATTAAAGGTATTCTTTCAAATAATAGAGTATAAGCGTCTTACTTTGAGACCTTTCACATTGGCTTGCATTTTTAATATCGTTGGATAATTTATTGTATTGTGCGTAAGCTATATGTTCTAAAGATTTTAGTCCATATTTTGTTGAGTGTATTTTTGGTATATGTAGTTTGTTGTGGTTTCTTGTGTTGTGTTGGTGTACATCGTGATTGTAATTGAGTGTGGTGTTAGTATGTGCCGAGTGTTGAATTACATGCAAGATAGTATTTGTAATTTCACAGGTTTCGATTGCAGATTTTGAGTTTGCCAATCATCTCATTTCAACCGATCATATTTTCAATAAGGATACAGGTGTTCACATTCTTCACCGTAATAATAAAGGCAAAAAAATAGTAATTTAGAAGCTTTGGAAATTAGAAAATTCCTAAATAATAATTCTAGTATATTGATTAACCAAGTAAATTAATCGTGTAGTCCTTTTTTTAGATATTTTACCAGTAAATCGCGTTGTTCTTCCGAAAACACCCCTAATTACCCCTTCCCCTTTGGTCGGCTCTGATTCCAACACCCAAATATTCATGTTTATCTGCCATTATTTTATATCGTAGTTTAGTTTTTAAATATTCCTGACAAGGGAAGAGTACTTCCGAACCGGTCGAGATTATTATATTAAATTAGGGTGGTTCAAAAAAAATCTGAAGCCACTTAAAAGTAACCTATTTATAGTCAAGTTTATATTTATTAAAAGGAATTTTTAAAGAACAAATTCTTTTGGTTACCAAAAATTATGCAAATCAGAATGATTGTATAAAAATTATCTTCCTGCTGCTGGTTGAAACTACTGTTGACTAAATATGCAATCAAAAAACCGTATTGTGTGTACAGTAAAATAAAATTGAATAAATCGAGCGCTCTAATCATTTGACCACCCGGTTATCAAATGCATAACTAATGTGTTTAAGCAACATGTATCTGGTTTCTTACATTGAAGTGTGTCTAAAAGCTATTTTCGATTATTGTGCTTAAAGCTTTCAATTATTTATAATGTCTTCATTACAATTTGATATGGTTAAAGCAAAACGAATATTTAAACACACTTTTATGGTTAATTTAAAATACACAGAATTTAGAATAACGTTATTTTCCTAAGTCTGCTGAGAAGAAGGCGCAGATAGTATCGTGTATAATTAGCAGGTAATCTATCGACAACACATTGAGCTTTAAAATCTGAGATGAATTCAAAGCCGATTTAATTATGATTACTACCTAACTGCTAACTGTTTTTGGACGGGGTTAAACATTCGATTTGCTGAGTTTCAAAGTAAATATTATTACCCACATAAAGAGAGAAAAATTATCTATTTCCCCGTGTGTTACATAACATGGCAAAATTAAAAGTCTCATGAATTCATCAACTATTAAAAATTCTCTGGGCGGGTTGTTTCGGGGAATTTCAACGTTTCGTCAAAATTTAAAAGTTAATATTCAAGTTCTATTCAAATTCTGTTATTATTACATTATGTGCCAGTTGTTTCGTAGAGCTTGAACAATAACAGAACTTGAATAGAGCCTATTATTAATAAACTCAAATTTTAACTTTGAAATTTTGATGAATCCTTCAAATTTCTCAAAAACACCCGCAACAGTATGCATATATTATTTATTTTGTTACAAGTTTTCAAAAAAGGAACAAGGTTAACATTAGGAAAGGCACCTTTTCAGGATAGTGGAAAGTTTACAAGGTCAAGTAAGTAGCAACCTTTTTATCTCTTTCTATTTCATATTATTTATGTTCTTTCAGTATTAAATATCGTGAGTCACCATCCAAATATACACACTTCGAAGTATACTAAGGCAAGAAATACTGTGAATGATTTATCTGTATATAAGTGTTGTTAAGAAAATGTGTAAGGTTTCAAAACACAAAAATCCTAAAACTGTAATCTTTTAAATTCTACATGAAATAATATAATATAAACATATTTTTAAATAAAACGTTCAAAATTAGTTTCGCTGATTTTCAAACTGAACTCATCTTCAGATATTTTGGTATATATTTCACAGAATTTAAAAAGAATATTTGCCTTTTTGAAATATAGATTTGACAGATAAATCATGTTTAGTATTGCTTGAGTTAGCATACTGCAATGTGATAATAGGCTCCATTTTTAGTGTTGGCCCTTAAGGAGTTGCAATACGAAGTAATGCAAAATCATGTTTTTTTTTTTATATGAATACCGCACAAGAGTCCCAACTGCTCCCAACCGTCTGGAGCCAGTGAGACTATGGCATTCCCATTTGGGGAATGTTGTGAGGCTGAAGGTATTGGGGATGGGAAGGAGAAGGGGAAGAGGAAGGTGGGGAAATACCTGGCTATTCAGATCTGGTCACCAAGCACGGCTAAAAGCCATTTCAAGCAACGTTTCAATTCTGAATGGTGGTTTTTCACCAGGGCGATACTGAGCGTATCTTCCACTCTGGAACGTGCGCAAATATACCGTATATTTTTTTAAAATTAATTAATTGTGAAACAGCACAAATTAATTAAATAAAATTTACGCGACCTTCGGATTCGTAGTCGAGAGCCTTACCCCTCGACCATGGAGGCTCTCATGTGTTTTTGATTTTAAATTTTGCCGGCTTAGAAATATCATAGATAATTTAATTTCATAATTTTAAATGCAACTTAGAAAGTTATTTGCGAGTTTAACGTATTTTATTTATTTTTTAAATTATCATATTTGCTATGTAAATATTATTACGTAAATAAAAATACAAAAAAAAAACACTTAAAAGAAAAACGTTTTTCGGGAGATATTTTAAATTATTCACGCCAAATTTGTGTTCCAACGTAAACTGGTTGTTTTTAATTTAATTTAAAGTCTACCATAATGCTTATTTTAAGATTCTTTTAATTTTTTTATTTGCAAAGTAGATGGGGTACAACTTTTTTTTTCATCACCGTTAGCCCCCAAATAATTTTTAAGGGTGCCTCAAAAATCGCGAAAAATCAATTCTTTAATTGCCTATATTTCATAATGTAAAACAAAAATAAATAAATTACTTCTAATCCGTAATAGATATTTACTAAACTTTTATATGAAAAAAAGATCATTACGTTTAGGCGAGTATTTTAGCCCCAAATCCAAAATTAAGTTTTGTATGAAACAGGCCGTGTGGCCGTTCCTCGTAAACTTAATGTTTAAAAATCATTGCGATTAAACGGTCTTCAACCTAACTGAACGAAATTTTATCACATTTGCTTTACTGTTATTTTAATGGACATTGGTGAATATTAACTGACTTATAATTTTATTGCTGATTCCGATTCCATATTAGATTACAAGCCCATAATATCGGTAATATGTATAATAAGTAGGGAACTAAACGTTATGAAAAATTTATCTTTCACCAGTTTTAATTGGCGGGAGAAATTTTCTAGAACATAGCCTTCTTTACGAATATCTATGTAATTAAAAACATGAAAGATTGCTTCGCCTGTTTTTTTATTGTATTCGAAATAGATTAAAAATCGATGAACTATCATAATATATTTTCTAAACGCGAATGACGTTTAGTGGGATTTTTTTGGGGTAACTATCAAATTTCGTATTAAAATGTTTTGGGAATATTGAATGGGTAAACCACAAAACGAAGTAAAATTCTATGAATAAAATAGTTCAGTTAAGCAGTTTTGGGAGGTAGCTAACGAATGATGGTAATGAATGTATCGTCCTAGTAAGATGTCACGATCAGATCACTGCCTCACTAGTTATATAGAGTGATAGATACTCCTGATACTCGATATATTCTTGGTATTGATATCGTTCTTGTGAAAGACCACCATTCAGAATCGAAACGTTACTTAAAATGGCTTCAGCCGTATTTTGTGACCAGATTAGAACATGCAGGTACTTCCTAACCGTCCTCTTCCTCATCTACTTCACACTCCTAATTTCTTCAAACCCCGCAACATAGCCACTTAAATGGAAAAAAACATTTCTTTTCTCAGACCTTTAACACAAATATTAATATATGTAGGTCTAAAGTTTTTTTTTTAACGCAATGATGAGCTTGATAAATTAAAACACTGCCTATTTAAATTTCAGGCGAAAAGTACGACAATTACGTTTCTTTGTAAATAGAGAAAGCAACCCGTAGGTACTGTTTCAAATTCACAGAACATCCGATATTTAGAATAACGGTTTTTCAGAAATCACTAATTGTTCATTAGAAACAAATCATACTTCTGGTAAAAGCTCGGGGATTAGCATGCCTACATAAAAATTGATAGGCCATTAGATAATTATGAACCCCTTGAAACTGAGTAAGTCTTAAAG
Organism: Halesus radiatus; assembly: GCA_022606495.2. Taxonomy (NCBI): domain Eukaryota; kingdom Metazoa; phylum Arthropoda; class Insecta; order Trichoptera; family Limnephilidae; genus Halesus; species Halesus radiatus. The sequence continues at coordinate 71,235 of JAHDVE020000535.1, read as the reverse complement.
AGGTAATAATAATGTAATTAGCAAACAACAAATTATAACAGACATTTAACTTGATCCTGGTAAAACCCAATGAAATTCCTCACCGCCGACCTACTTCCCCTCGGTATTTTGGCAACATCATGTTAGTTTCTCACTCTGTGTATAAAATAAGCTCGTGTATGTCCAGAACAAGACAATACACGATGAATTAATACCTAGTACTCACTTAATACAATATAAAGTGGGAAACTACCAAACCCTTTAATGTTAGTAACTTCTCATCAATTTCAACAATAGTTTATCAGTAAACACTTAAATAAGGAAACTTATTAGGAAAGGGTAATTAATAATATTTTTTCATGTCTTCCAAGATGTAATTAAGAGTATTGGGACATAAAATCTACAGATTTAAAAAAAATTATGCTACGCTAGTTTGGGCCGTGTTATTGCAAGTAGTCCCCTTCAGTACCGTACAGTAAACTTTGCATTTTTTAAAAACAATAGAGGTAATAGATTAAATTAAAGCTATATATTAGATAAGTTAAATAAAATATATATGTGATAAAACATTGTTATTATTAATATTTAAAAATAGGTAGAAAATATTCAAAGTAAAAAAGAGAAATATTTCGTTACTAAGTAATTAAATTTCCTTTTTCATCTGCGTTTTTTTTTAGATGTAAACAAAGTATCTACAGCAGTGGCGTGCATTGCTCCATGACCATAAGTAGGCTGTGTGTATTTTTAAAAAATAAATTTAGTGTTTTTTTCATATTAAATTATTGATTGTTGTGACCAATTGGATAAATGAGCGTCCAAGTATTTTTACCTACATTATTGTTTCAACTACCTTTTTGTATTTACATACTATGTATTATATAATTACGAGGAAATCTCGATGCATTGATGTAGAACAATTGTGACATAAAAATATCAACAAAATTTATGGTAAAACCACTTTCATTGCATATTTTTAGTTTTTTTCTATGTCTATTGGTTAGTTAGTTAGTTAGTTAGTTAGCTATTACCAGGGGTGTTAGTTGAAGTTGGCCGGTTTTACTCATAGATGTCGCTAGAGATATGTATACATTTCTAAGATTTGGCATCTATGTCATATTTTTCTATGAAAATTAACCTTCAAAAATACACAAGTTACATTCTGTCAAAATAATAGTGTCATAGTTGGTTACCTCAGTGAATATGTCGAGTTTCGTTCCAAGTAAATCGCGTTTGCGGAATTCGTTGCTTTTCTTATTTCATCAAAAGAAAAAAAAGCAGTTGAAGCTCATCGGTTGCTGGTAGAAACTTATGGTGAACATGCTCCAGTGATTAGAACATGTGAGACATGGTTTCGTCAATATATGGTATGTTTCATTTTCTTTTATGCTGCGTTTTTCTTGGGGTAGGCACGGGTTTTCAATCAGTGGCCTACATGGACCGCACGCCACTGATCTACAAATGTTTTGACATTGGTTTTACCACATATGGTTATGTTATTTATTAGGCAAAATAAATATAACACAAAAGTATATACATACATATTTCGAAAGTGTTCTAGGTTTATAATCCCAATAATATAAAACGCAAATATACTGAATTCTCATGTTACTAATATTGTTTATCGCCATGGAGAATATTATTATCTTTGTACCAACATCAATTAAGTAGTTTTTTTTTATTCACTAGAGTGAGCAGTTTTTTGATGCGTTTATTTGAGTGGGGAGAACCTTTTTGTATTTATGTACAAATAAGTAACTGCTTTATTCTTATGTAGCAGACGAACTAAGAAATAAGAAAAGAATCATATCGAGATTTTCATTACTACATACATACGAGCACATCCAGCATCCTACAAAAAACTACTTTTTGACAATTTTTTTAACATCCTCCCTTTAATAATGAAAACTCTTACAAAATTAACAGACTTCAAAAGATATATTTAAGACATGGATTATGGATGCGGAAGGAAGAATATATAGATTTAATGTTGCAAACAAACAAAGATGCTCAAAACAACAAATGTGTGTTGGTACGTTTCCTTTAATACCTATTTAGATTTTAGAGTAGAAGAGCAATCTTCCCAATAAGCCCTCCATTGATATGCCTGGTGTAATGCTGAGGTATGGGAGCTCCATCAAAGTAAAGTTAGTCTCTCAGAAGCTGAACGTACCGTACAGAGCCCGCAGATACTTTAATAGTACGCAACTGCTGACCCTGTACAATTCGCAAGTGCGGCCCACTGTAGAATTTGGGAGACTGGTTGGGCGCCACAATGTACGAGTATCTCAAAACATCCTTTATTCTGTGCAGAAACCGGCGGTCCGTTTGATAGATTCGCCTTTCTTAACAAACGGATTGCGATCTTTAGAGCACATACGTTAGGTGGAAATACTCTCCCTGTTTTGCCAGTATTTCAATGGAAGATGCTTTGAAGAACTAGCGTCTATGACCCCTTCGGGACCGGTGATACACGCCAAACGCGCACCCAATATTTGCACACGGTTGGCATTTGTCACATGAAAACGGGTCGCTTCTACGACACGTTCTTTTGTTCAACAGCTCGGCTGTAGAATGATCTGCCGGTCTCTGTGTTTCCTTCCTCCTACAACATATGTCTCTTCAAGACCCAAGTTCACTTATTCCTATTCTCTAAAAGACCGTCCACACAGCATCCCCAAAGATAATATACTGTTTGAGGGAAATTATTTCCCCCAGGGCCTTCTGTGTGGAGTTATTGTAAAAAAAGAGTGTTCATTCCCGTGTTGTTCTATAATTTTCCTCACATCATTTTTAAAAATATTGCTAACCTGTTAACTATGCTAATATATTATATATTTACAAATAAATTCACTTCACAATCTTACAACAAAAAACATGACCTAATTTATAATTCCTACACAAAATCATGTACAATGAGATGTTAGAACAGGGTACCCCAGTAATATCACGTTTTATCTGATTTTTATAAAAAATTACATTTGAATAAATGAATATATAAAATATAGTCAGGAAAATAGATCAAATGTTTGAACCGACTATGGTTGTGGACGAAGCAAGGAGTATTATGTCAACACATTGTTGTGTGTTGTTCGATTAGTTAGACAAGATAATTTCCATTGCTCGTGTACGTGGAAAACGAGTACTAATATATTGGTATTGTTATATAATGTTACATACGACAATTACCCCCCGAAATTGTGGGGTTTCGCATATAAAAAACTGTTTGTGGACTGTAAATAACAACAATAATAATAATGGCTTTGGTTGATTGTAATAAGGAATAGTTTTAAGGTTTAAAATGGATCTAGGATATCCAAACACTTACCAAATAATGTAGGGGCCGAACATGCTCCTGGGAAGTAGTTTTTTTCTTTTCCGTACAAGAGAGTACCTTAAACAATTATTGTCAGATCACTGATCACTGAGTGTTCCGTTTTTTCAAAACGTTGCGTTTATTATGGGAAGGTAAGGACTGAATAAATCGCAATTAAGGTAGGAACCAAACACATTATCATTTCAGAACCTAACAGATATATTAATTATTTTATTATCATTGATGTAGAGGGAATAAATACGTGTAAATCGAGGTGACTAACCAAAACTTAGAAACTAAACCTTAATGCACTTCTGCGTGTCAAACTAGCGAATTGCGTGTCTGCAAAACTTGATCTTCGTAATGACTCAGAGACTATTATAACATAGTCAGCAGTGAGCAGACAGTAGCCAGCATGTACCTGGAGCAGTATGTAGTGTGGTCACATAAACATAATACCTTAGAGTGTACACTGTACATATACAACACACCAGCCTGGAGAGAGATTACGGTGATAACTTGTAGCTTTGATGGATTTTGTCATGCGACATCTTTATTTTCTTCATAATGTTTGTTATTGCTATTCTATGAATAAAATATCACGTACGTGCCTACTTCACATGATAAAATGCAACTTGTTTCATTTCCCTTAAGTAAAATAAGGTTAATAATAACTGTCTCAATATTTTATTCTGTATTCATGCTTCTGTGTATTGATTTTAAGAATCATTTCTTTGCATAAGCTTGTAATGACGTTGTACGATATTTACATTGAAACTTGGTACCGTTAAACATCAGATTTACTTATTATATCTTGTAACTAAACGGAAATTTAGTAAGCTACTCCTAATTTGATTTATTTTCCTGGCCTTTTAACGTTAACAGTATAATTGCATCTTAATTCTTTAATAATATATTGATGCGATTTGATTATATTTGAAATAAATTACAGAACTAATTTATACTAGATTGCTGTATTATGTATTCACAGCTGTTGGAGTGATTATTGCCTGCATAATTAAAAATAGGTGTCCAAAGAAGCGAAGCTAGCAGTCCACAATGGAGTGCCGATACCGACCCCGATGTATAGCAGTGAGGTATGGAACTGGCAAAGGAAAGATGAAAGTAAATTGAATGCTGTAGAAATGGAATCTCAGAGGCGAATGTGTGGTAAAACCATGCATGATCGTGTGAAAAATTTTGAGATTTGTAAAGAATGTAAGGCTGATGTAAGCGTAATGAGTAAGATTAAGAAAGGGACGCTTAGATGGTTTGGGCATGTAGAGCGAATGAACCGAGAAAGGAATGTGTGGAGAATATATGACCCAAATGTGAATGAAAGAATAAGCTGGGGCCGTCCGAAGAAGACATGGAACGATCAAGTGAATCAAATACTTGCGTCGGGCCATGTCAGATGTCGGAATAATAAAAGAGAATGTAAGAATGTGAATGAAGCAAGAAGTGTATGCCAAGATCGAGTTGTTTGGCGATCGGTCCTCTCTGCCTACCCCTGCAGTGAAACAGCGTGATGGTTAGTTAGTTAATAGTTAGTTAATAATGAAATATAGCTCCTACGTAGATTTTCTGAGAAAATGTATAGTAACATGTGCGGTGAATGCGGTGAAATCCTGAGAAAGGTAATTTTAAAATTTATTTTACCAAAAGGCAGAAATTATGAAAAAACAAACACCTTTTTTTAAATAATATTCAGATTAGACGATTGGTGGTATTTTAAAAATTACATATTTAAAAAAATAACATGTTGATGGTTGATATGATCTGATGGTAGTTTAACTCTGATCGTTTCTATACAACCTTAAAAATACGGTAAAAACATTTAAATATTAGTACCACATCGACTGCAACTTCATTTTATAATAACCGAATAGAAGTAAAAAAAATAGTACCAGGAAAACATAATAATCAAGAGAAACACCGCAATCCCTTCACGTAACACAATTAACTTTACATGTCGATGCGTTAAAAAGCGGATGCGTGGTGTTTTTCCCGCGGGTATGAGAGGCGGTACTGTTATTCCCGGCAAATGTGTACAAGTAGCAGGTAGTAGTACTGTCGCGACTCGCGGGGAAATGGAAGAAAAGCCATTGGAGCGTGCGCGAGTAGCGGTATCCATTACAGCCTATTACGCCTGCAAAAGACATAGACATTGCAAACACTGTCGATGTTAGGCTTTTAGCTAGTATTACGTGAATGCTGGTGGGATTTTTATGGGTCGTTATGATGGTACACGTGTGTATTTAAAAAAATACGTATATTTAAAAATAAATCAAATTTAATAATGGTATTATTGGGTAAGTTCCGCGATTATTTTAGTTTTGTTATTATTGTGACAGCTATTTCGGCGTACATAATTTTTGTTTTTTTTTATATGACTACCGCACAAGAGTCCCAACTGCTCCCAACCATCTGTAGCCAGCGAGACTATTGCATTCTCAATTGGGGAAAGTTGTGAGGCAGAAGGTATTGGGGAGGGGAAGGAGAAGAGGAAGGTAAGGAAATAGGGAAATACCTGGCTATTCAGATCTGGTCACCAAACATGGCTAAAAGCCGTTTCAGGCAATGTTTCAATTCCGAATGGTGGTCTTTTACCAGGGCGATACTGAGAGTATCTTCCACTCTGGAACGTTCGCAAATACACTATTATTTTAAATGAATTGATTGTGAAACAACACAAATTAATTAAATAAAATTTACTTGCGCACGCCGGGATTTGAACCCGCGACCTTCGGATTCGTAGTCGAGAGCCTTACCCCTCGACCATGGAGGCCGTCAAAGCCATTATCAAACTGTGGTCTATGGAGATGGCTTATTTACACGATTTTATTTATAACCCTACCCTATTTTGTTCGTGTGCATTTTAAAACGTTAGGTTAATATTTTCAGTAAAACCGATTTACTTAGAAAATCAAACGCAGTAAATAAGATTCTTATTTTTTGAGGAACTTACTATTAAAATCTGTTATCCGCAGTGTAAAGATTATATTTAGCACCTGATAATGGCAGGTTTGTCTTAATTGTTTAATAATGGCGTGAATATTATTTTCAATTCCTATTCATTACTAAACCGGTTATGAAAATGAAGTAAAAAGTTAATTTTCTTTTTAAAACTTATAGAAGCTTATAAACCCCATTGTAATATTTAACCATTGAAGAAATATAATATTGAGATACTATCTAGATTGCAATTAGCTTCGGGTAGAACTTTGGTAATCATCATAAAGACAGCAGTCATTATGGAATTTAATGGAGGATAATACTGACAAGTCTTAAATTAAGAAATGATATCGATGAAGATGACGTAAAGTGAACTGGTCTACTTAGCTCAGTAGTAGAGCGGTTGTCCCGGTAAGACAGAGATACCTTTTTTTCTCTGTTTTTTTTTCGGTTTCGTGTTTTATTTAAGATTGATCAATATTACCTTTCTTCAATGATGAATTAAAAAGTGTTTGCAAATCCCTCTCTCAATGATTTTTGACAAATTATTTGAAGGAATTGTAATGTTTGGGTTCCTTGAAAATACTAAGGAGTGAAGAGAAGATTATTTTTCTTGGATTATTCATAAACGATATATTTGAATAATTTATTATTTTGTTAATTTTTTATTATTTGAGTAAATTTAACCTTAAATTCTTTATTTCTGTCTGTAAAGGTTTTGGCTTCTTATTACCAAGCAGAACGTGATTTCATCTAATGTGATGTTTGAAATGATTTGTTAATATTTTCATTTACAATTACTTGGAAAATAATTGTGATAATTGAAATTATTTTATGTGCATAAAAAATTTGATGTTAAACAAAATATGTATACATGAAATATCAAAATTGTGTAGGTAAAAAAATTGTATCCCATAACAGGCCACCCGAGCGATTGCCCGAGCATTTTCGATGCCAATATTAATAATAATTCATTTTTAATTTTGTTTGATACATATGGCCATTTAATTTGGAGTTCCGATTGACGTTATCTATCTTTGGTAATTACTCAAAGTACCTAACTAGATTTATTGAACCAGTAAAATAGTTTACGAGGTTGATTAGTTTCATGTAGGTGAAATTGTGCAGCACTGAATATAATAATTCTGTTGGAAATGATTAATTAATCTAATTTCTAAAAAAATAGCACTAACGAGTGTTAAAATTATCTTTCTAAAGATTTTATAAAAACATATATTTCACGCGCGTTCTATCGAAAATATGCATTCACGTTTGCAAGGATTCGATGTTTGAAATCCAGACCGAAAATGTTGAGCATTAATCTAAAGGGATGTTTCACCACCTCCGAGTAAACTACTCGTCGAGTATCGCCATGTCAAACCCATTATAAAAGTTAATTTTTTTATTTATTACATTGTATTTTTTGGAACGTTAGAATTGACAAATAGGTTTACCTAGAGGTGGTAAAATACCCATGTATTCGTATGTCCGTGAACTGCACACTGGGTGTACAAGATCCTGCCATCTAATTGGTTCATTTGCTGGAAGCAAAGTCAATAGGTCGTAATACACTCATAGAAAAACACATTAAATTCATAGAAAAATAGACTCTCGCGCACTTCATGTTTATACGAATCATACGAAATTGCTGTGCATAAGTCCATGCTGCACAAGCCATCAAAGCATGCACAGTTTGGTGCCTCTAGCGAGTGACTGACGCATTCAAATATTACCAGGGAAAATATAACAATATAATTTATCCCACATTACGGGTAATTTTTGCATGAGTCAGGAAAAAAAATTACGAGAATTTAGAATTTTTTTTATATGATTTTTGAGAATATTTGAAGTATATATAAATAGAGAGATTGCGAGTATATCTTTTCGTAGTATTTGTACAGCGCCCTTGAGGTGATTTTTCACAAAAACGGCGATATATAAATCGTCCAAGTATTATTATTATTATTAACGTATATCAGATCCGGTGCTGCGCTTATAACTATGAAGAACTCACAGAAAGCCAGTTTTTGTCCAGCCGCATTCTTTGTTCATTCCATTCTAGAGCTATTTGCACGAATTCTATTCTAAACCTTCCCCCATCTATCCTGATGCATGGCAAATGTAATATTCATACATCAATTATAAATATTCCGCGCAGCTACATAAACTTCACCTGGAATACATATTTTTTACATCATCTTTAAGTGATCCATAAATATTTATGCAATCTCAATGTGCCCTGAACTGTGCACGTCACGGTTTATTCTTTCCCAACGAGCTTGACGAATTAACACCGTATTATTACCGAGTAAATACTCGGCACTGAGACTGGCTGCAATGGCTACCAGACAATACCGTCTGCCTCTGCTGCTCCGGGCTCAACTACCAACTACTTCCATTATACGTACTTCCAGATCCTTGATCCTGAGCACTCAAGCATCACTAGCCATCATAGTCCTTGCTTTTCCGTGCACCTTCAACAAAAGAGAAACATGTTCAACATCAACAGTATCGAACATTATTTTAATGTGATACGAAACGGACCTTTTTCATACAATCTATTTGCTAAGTTACTCATAAACAACAGATATTTTTTTATTTATTTTAATTCCAAAATATAGTGTTAAAAATGAGGTTGCCGCCAATGACCTTTTCACTGTTATCATAATAATCATGTAATGACTTATGCAAAATTATCATTTTTTTAATTCAAAGTTTGAAGTACACATTCCAATTTCTCTCAGCCATGTGTAAACTAGAATGGGACATAACAAGAGAATTTTACTGTCACTGACCATGGGTGGTAAAGTCAGATGTTTTGAGGAACTATAGTCTCAAATTACTGACTGTAAAACCGATAGGGTAAAAACGAACCATAAACGATGCACGGTTTTGAAAAGAAGACGAGCCAAAATTATCTGTTGTAAAGTATGTCGATACATCTCAGGGGTATTTTGGTTGCGGCAAAATCATAAACCCCTTTTTTTCTTGTCGTTACTTCTCAAGGAACTTTAACCTACCTCACGAGATTATTTAATGCCAACCCTGACGTATACGAGTACTGCCGAAGTAAGTAAAAACACAGTATCTTCCTTGAAAGTCTCTAGGAAGATACTGTGTTTTTACCTTAGAGTAACATACTCTAAGGTTTTTACTTACCACGGATGTATAGCAGTGGCGTACATATATGAGCAAAGATAGGCTGAGTGCAGTTTTTTGATAGTTTTTTTTCTATACAAACTGTCACAATTTTCGAAAACTTAAATCAAAATATTTAATTATTCATAATTTCTTCAAAAGATTCACTTTATGGCATTGTTATTAAAAATGATTTAAAAATTACTTTTTATTCACCACTTTATTGATATATACATATCAACATATATCGAAAGCGATGCTTTCCTCATCAAGAATATGTAGAATACCATATATTCCAATACAGTCGAATAATACAGTAAATAATGAGAAAATATTCTATATATTCCCGATGAGGAACGCATCGCTTTCAAAACATGTTGATGTGCATATATTAATAAAGTGGTGAATACAAAGTAATTTTTAATTAATTTACATTTAATTATTTGACCAAATATTTGCAAACCCATCGTGTAGGGATAACATTATATCCAAAATTTCAAAACGAATGTTTTTACTGTGTAAAAATTACTAGCGGGGCAGGTTTAATATTTCACAGCATTTAGCTTTCAAGCAGTGTGGAGATGGGTAACTTTACGTTACATATCATAAAAAAAGGATTGAAGAATTCAAAGGTATTACAATAAAGGGGGTTGCAACTATAAGATGTAAATATTCCAAAAGGAAACAATAATTTTTTTCAATGTAGAAGATTGTGACATTAAAATATAACCAAATTTATTGAATAATACATTTTAATCAGAGAGTTGTCGCAGTTATATGCCATTATTTTTTCCCCTTTTTGGGTGGTTTTTAAGGGGAGACGCAGCTTTTCAGCCTATGTAAACTGGACGCCACTGGCAGTGAGACATAAAACTGGTAGAAGAAAGACGAGTGTAGACTTAATGCTGTAGAAACTAGATCCCTGAGGCGTATGGGTGTAAATCAATGTTGGGCTTGTTACAAGGCTTAAGAAAAAGGAGTGAACAAGATTAAGAAAAGAATGATCAGATGGTTTGGACATGTGAAGCGGATAAACGGGAAAGGAGTGCCAAAAGAATACTTGATGCGGAAATAAACGGCGAGTCGAGGACACCCGAGGAAGACATGGCTCGATCAAGTGAATCAAATACTTGTGTCAGGTCACATCAAGAGTCAGTAAAACAAAAGAGTGAATGTAGCAAGGTGTGTGTGCCAAGACAGAGTTGCATGGTGATCTATTATCTCTGCCTACCCCTTCGAAGAAACGGCGCGATGGTAAGATATCAAGAATATTTGTGTTTTACATAAATATGTGAGAAAAAAATTCTTTCAGATCATTTTTATATGAATTAAACACCACCTCGCTAAATCGTACAAAACGGTATTCTATATGTTTTTCTCTAAATTTTATGAAACTGAGTTAGTGATATTGATTCATGTTTATGACGCCGGATTTAATCTTGATTGATAGCAATTTAAGATTGATATCTTAAATAAAATTAATAGTCACATATTATTAAAGATTGCAATGGATTAACAAGAAGCCGGTTCCTAAGAACTAATTGCCTCTAATCTAAATCTGAAGCAGTCCAATTTGTTACTTGACTGTAAACATTAACGCAGTCTTTCATTAGCGATACCGAGAACGATTCGTCCAAAAAAATGGTGCACATAAAACGATTTCCATACCACCGCCAATTACTGTAATTTTTTTCAATATAAATTCCATTTTCTATCTAGAACGGGTACGGAATTGATCAAAAAAATATATACACATTAACATGAGAGGGACAGTACGCAGCCTCATAATTAGACATCGGATTAAATGCATTTTCGTATTAAAGCTGTCTATACCACGACGCCCGTAGCTGTATTATCCCCAATATTTTTTGTTGGATAATTAGCTGTAAGTTTAACTGTTAAATATCCAATAATTAAATTGGCAATATTCTGATCGCAAGCGTTGTAGTCTCGTCAGCTGAAATACGAAAATGCATTAAATAATCCGATATCTAACAATAATTTTTATTTTTTAACTATTTAAAACACTTTCTATGTTAGTTCAGGAAGACTTAACCTAACGAGGTAACCTGAATCATCGAGGATTCAGAATAAAATTTAATTTTAAATATTTATCTAGGTTTTTGTAATGGAACCCATCTGAAGTTATTTTTTTGGTACTAGTGGCGTGCATTGCTCTATGATCAAAGATAAATTGTATGTAGTGTTCAATTTCGGTTCTGAATAGTTCATTGAATATTTGTAAATAACTTTTTTTATTATCATCTTTCACTGATTGTTGTGGCCAAATGAATAAATGAACATATAAGTTTTCTTAGATATTTGTTGCGTTTTTTTTTAAATTTCTCTTACGCTTCATTGTTCTTCTTAGGGTAGGCACAGTCTTTTAGCCTTCATGTACTGCACGCCACTGAAAAATACCCATTTATTAGATGTTTAATCAAAATAAAACGAAATCTAATTCACAGATCATAAATATATATTTATGTATCGTAAATATAATCGAGTTATGTTGTTTCGGATTGTTTCCTTAAAAGGAACTGTCCAATTCGAATGAGAATTTTTTTTTATGTGTAGAACAAATTTCAAAGATAAATTAAAGAGCTTGGTGGTGCCATGTGATGAAAAACAATGTTCCACTTTATTAAATGTCAACATTATGTTATTTTCCGGTTCATAAACCTTATATTATATTATCCGTTATAAAACAGTTGTAGATTTTTTTTCTGTATATGGATGAAGATTCTAAAATATTACAAATCGCATAAAATTAAGGAAAGGGTTGATAGAAAAAAATTATCATAATATTTTGACAATCCTTTAATTTAAACTAGATAACTGCCAAAAGAATCGAAGTTTTATTTTTTTTTATTTTAATATATAAATGTTAGTGATGTTATGACTCTTGAATATATATGAAATGTTCTTCTTATTTTCGAAATACATTTTATTCGACCTTTCATTATCACCTGTTTTACAAAATTATTAAATTTACAAATCGTTCAAAATCGATTTGGTCTGTGAGGTGAATTAATAAAATCCCTCCCAACGGAAATTTAACCCACGCCATATATATTGCCAGTAGATTTGTTCCGTTCTAGTCGATTAAACCGCGGGAGGATCGAGTCGGTCATTTCAGCTTCAGCTCTCGGCTAGCAGCATCAGATCTGCATCTGCATACTACCACGTACTGAAATATTCATGGCAACTGTAATACCAGTCCGTGACTAATGGCGTGGAATACGATTTATTTGAGAGATTTCCACCGCGTTGCTTTAGATTATATTATTATTGCGTGGGCGGAGTTGTGATTACCATATTACACATAAATATCCAGATGCCATTGAGATGTCTTTAGCTAGGTGAACTGACTGCAGGTGAATACAGTATCGCCCTGGTGATAGGCCATCGTCCAGGAATGAAACGTGGTTGATTCGTAGAACTCCATTTAATTTTATATATATTTTTAAATTTAATGTAATTTTAAGTTCTGTAATTATTTTCAATTTTTATTATTGTAATGTTAAGAAAAAAATATCATTTAAATATGAGGAAACACATTATAATTGTAGAAACCTCACAGAATAGAGAATTTTAATTATTTTTAAAAACCCGTCCAAATTAGAATGGGAGGAGTAAATAAAATCATATAAATAAGTCATCACAATGTGGATTAAACGCAGTATGAAAATGTCCCAGACAGCGAAACAGCTGTCATAATAATAAAACCTAAAAACACTTAATAATAATGTTATAATTTTTTTTTAAATAAATCTCTATTATTACTTTCGCAATTTTTAGTAACAATACATTCGTTATTCGAAAAATCATCTACTTGTCGCCATTCCACTTCATAATGTTCTGCATAATCGGGGGTGTCTTAGCACCACAGGTTTTGAGCACTTGAACATCGAGTTGTTAAACGCAAGAATGAGTCACACGAGTCAACGAGAATAATACAAATGAAAAATGATGATTTGTTTTCAGATGAGCCGATTTTGTCTCCATAAATGGCAATCTCTCACTTATTGACTGATCTTCTAATAATAATAATAATATTTGGATGAATTGTATAGCGCCGTTTTTGTGAAATATCATCTCAAGGGCGCTGTACAAATATTAAGTGCTAGGGTTTATCTTATTATGTACAAACAGATACAGAAACATACTTACCTGACAGGTCACTTCAGATTAAAACGTTAAATTACGAAGTTTTCGCTTGAGAAGATATGATTTTGCACGCACAGGACACAATACTAGGAAACACTGCACATTGCATGATTTTGCAGTTACTGTTTAAATCCCATTTGTCATTGATATTATATTTATTGGAAGTTTATTGTTCAAAGAAGAGTAGGTATTTATTTGAAACATTATTTTATTTGAAATTTTCGATAATGATTATTTAGATTTACAAATATTTATAATCATTTAAAATGTCGCGGGCTATGAAAAGTTTATTTTTTCTGTTAATTGTGGGTTAATTATCCAACTGAACCATTTGTGGATGTGACTTTCCGAAGAGATAAGCTTTGAGTTTTGCTCTGAATTCTGTCTGAAATGAATATTAAACAATTCTTAGAGAAACTTTTTTTTAAATATACAAGGTGTCTGGCAGTAAAATGATTTTTTTTTTAAATTTTACTTCTACCATCATGTAGAAGCACCTTCCGAAGTTACTGCAGTTTACCCCCGGAAACCCGGAATATTCTCGTACATAGTATTACGTCCTTAGTTGTTGCGTGGTCTTGTTTGTTAGCAGATTGGTGGAAAATTCCCATACTAAAACGCGGTAAATTATTATATCGACTTTGATCCTTACACATTCATTTGTTAAGAGAAACGGCTGAGAGCCCTGTTTCATACAAAACTTAATTTTGGATTTGAGGCAAAAATACCCATCCAAACACAATGTTTTTTTTTAAATTAAAGGTAAATATCTAGTACGGATTAAAAGTATTTTGATTAGTTTTTTTTTGTTTTAAATTATGAAATACAGGCCATTAAAGTAATCAAAACTTAATTTTCGATTTGAGGCCAAAATACTAAAGACTAGACTAAACCTAATGATATTTATTTTCATTAAAATATCGATATCTTAGTATAATTCGAAGTATTTTTTTATAATATCTAGTACGGATTAGAAGTATTTTTAGATTTTTTTGGACCTTACAAAATAAAGGCCATTAATGAAATCAAATTTTCGTTATTTGAGAGGCAACATTATCAATTATTTGGGGGATAAAATTGATTTTTTTTAAATTACCCAGTCTACTACGAAAATGTTATGAAATATAAAATAAAATAAATTGTTAAAATAATATGATGGACTTAAAATTATATTAAAAACGACGAAAAACGACAAGTTGAAATACAAATTCGCCGTACATAATTTAAAATATCGACCCAAAAAAACGCGTTTTTTAAGATTATTTGTTTTTTAAATTTTATTTTATGTAATCAAATTGAAATAGCAAATACGATAATTAAAAAAAAAAATACCACAAACCGCAAATATTTCTCAAAGTTGATTGTAAAATCATGAATAATTGATTACTTTAATGGCCTGTATTTCATAATTTAAAACAAAAAAAAAACTAATCAAAATACTTCTAATCCGTACTAGATATTATTTACCTTTAATTTTAAAAAAAGAACATTCAGTTTGAAAGGGTATTTTTGCCTCAAATCCAAAATTAAGTTTTGTATGAAACAGGGCGCGCAGCCGTTCCTCTTAACTTGTCCATTGTGATACTGTAAAAGACACTGTTGTATACTTAGAGTATTATTCTAAGGTTGTATGTCCTTCTTTGCTGAAGTCTTTATGCTTACAAATCTGCATTTTCATGATTCAAATCAAAAGCAAACTCATCGCTTTAGAATGCTCTAGCATATTGAATGACTAACATAATATAACTCCTGAACATAACGGAATATTTATAACATACTATATTTTGACCATGGAAAGTGAAAATCTTTCTACTTAATTTTTTTTTTATTGGTAGCTGTACAACGAAAGGAAATTAGTTAATAAGCATTATTATTTTTTTTATATGAATACCCCACAAGAGTCCCAACTGCTCCCAACCGTCTGAACCAGTGAGACTATGGCATCCCCAATTGGAGAATATTGTGTGACTGAAGGTATTGAGGAGTGGGAAGGAGAAGGGGAAGAGAAAGTTGGGGAAATACCTGGCTATTCAGATCTGGTCACCAAACACGGCTAAAAACCATTTCAAGCAACGTTTCAATTCTGAATGGTGGTTTTTCATCAGGGCGATACTGAGAGTATCTTCCACTATGTAACGTGTACGAATATGCTACATATTATTTTTAATTAATTAATTGTGGAACAGCACAAATTAATTAAATAAAATTTACTTGCGCACGCCGGGATTGAACCCGCGACCTTCGGATTTGTAGTCGAGAGCCTTACCCCTCGACCATGGAGGCCGTCAAGAAAAAAAAGGATTGAATTTGCTATAAGTCATTTTCAACCGTGTAATAACAATAATCACCCATATTAGAAACAATAGATCTCAGAGTCAAAAACACATACAACAAGGAACCACAAACACAACATTTTGACAAAAAAAATCTCATATTATGGTAATAAACTCTACAATAAAATCCCACTAAACTTTAAAAATCATAATAACCGTAATAAATTTAAAAATCAACTAAAACAATGGATACGTTACATAGGGAGATCTGAAATAGAAAACATATTAACACCAATTACAGACTAACACTGAAACCACTCAACTGCACTTAAAACACCTTACCATACAATTACATATTTTTTCATCAAGCATATCAATTTAGTATATTATATTTTCATATTTTGTAAATGTAATCCTCAGCGCAGGAAATCCCAGTGAGGATATCATTATTTGTTATTTTGTTATAAAAAAAGAGGATAGTAAAACATTATATTATTAAGATAATAAAATATAATAATAAAAAACTAAAAATACTTGCAGAACTTAATAATAACAATATTAAATTTGATTTATGGTACATTAAATTTTAAAAAATAAATTAAATGGAGTTCTGCGAATTAAACACAAAACAATTAATAATTAATTTTTATTATTATTAATTACTATCACAACATCTTCTCTAGATTTGATGTAACGTATCTACTGTATTCACAAGGAGTAAAGGAACAGCCTGAATTGTAGCTATTAAATTATCAGATGGAAGTTTTTTTTAAATAACTGTACGATTAATAAAAACAAAGACTCTCACAGTTAAAATAAACGTAATTCTCTTAAAAATTAACGTGTGCACGACACATTTCACAACCTAGAAATAAAGCGTGCAGATTTTTTACATTTCCTGTTAAAAAAAATTATATGGGTTATTTTCTAATGCCTTTTCATAGGCGATATGTTTATATATCAGTTAATTAAAGTTGGAAAAAAATCACTGAATGAAGCCTTGATCCCCAGCACTTGATCATTGATCCCGCTTAATAAAAAGCGTGTTTTAAAACCACCAAAGTTTAAATACCAAATAAAGTTTCATAATGATTCTCGGCTTCCTAATGGACAGATGTTATATTAATGGATAATAATTATTAGCGAACATTTTCTAGGCTTGTTTCACACGGGCATTTTGTGATTAGATAAATTAATATGTGTTGTATATGAATCATTAATTTGAACAGTCGATGGATAGGATACCATATCCTATTATATTAGGCTATTCGTCGTCCGAAAATATATTCGCCATATGGAAAATTGGTTTAATGAAGTAACAGCATGCATTGCCTGTTCGTATAGAGCAGATGTCCCGAATAGCCTCCATGAGATGTACCGTGTAGTAGACGTGGGCGAAATTGAATGAATGAATGAATTAAATGAATAAATTGAATCTCGTGACACACCCAATCTGATTCTCAGTTTAAAACCGAAGTAATTCTTCATTCCTTAGCTTAGACCTTGCAACCCTACAGTTTTTTAACGCGCGGCACCATAATTACGGCGCGGATACTACGGGTGTCATCGCAAAGTCGCCGCAGATATTGTACAGTATGCAGTACTTTACCTAACGAATAGAATCCCGTGTTTTCGCAGTCCGCATTCCCAAAAGAAATGCATTCTGTATTCAGTTGTGACATCGTATTCACTATGTCTCTGGTCCGTTGATAGCAAGTGTGTCCATACTAGATCTGCATGGTGCAAGTTAGTCAAGTCACTGCAAGACACAAGTCAGAAGTTTCTAAATCATTCTTATATGCCCGCGGCGATTCAGCTAATCCCAGTCAGCATGGCCAAGCCGTCACTTTCACTAGTCGAGTGGGAATTTCCGAAGGAATCCGTACTGGATCGGGTGCATCTTTGCGTGGTTCGTAATATTGTCTTTAAAAAATAAACCATCAGTTACTACATTGCGGTATATACACATTTTTCATTTTATCTATTATGTAGTTAAGTAAGATTATTACTTTCGTAATTTATTTAATTTTAAATATATCAATTCCAACACAAGTGCGATTTTCAAGACGAAAAAATCCCCCGTTTGCATTTATTTATTATATTTCTTATAATTATATTTATTAATGAATTTAATTAATGAATTAAATGAAAAAATTCACAAGACTAGGGGAATCAAACTGAATCGATTCTCTGCTGCGAATGAATCTGCCCGTGCCTACCGTGTAGTGTGTAGATACAGTGTGAGTGTGCCCGGTCGCGCCTAGAGCCCGCTGTCTGTACCAAGTGTAGTACCTAGTGCCTGATGTATCAGTGATTAATTGCAGGGGATCTGTATTTCATATTCTCGGCATTAACGCAATCGCATTGACCTTGGCATTGGTACCGTATTCCAAGCAGTTCGCAATATTATAAATACCTCTACGCCTTTCAGAGCCCCTGAGAACTGCAGCTTGCATTTCGAATGCAAATAATGCAGTTAATGCAAATACCAAGAGCAAACTGAGCCAATTGTTCATAATGATGTATGCGTAGTCATTATCTGAGAATGAATGCAAATATAAAGAGCAATCATATTGTGCTTATATTTCATCAATGTATTATCATAGTGCAGGTACATAGCCATTACTTCATAACATCTGTATACCTCGTTCCTACCTTGCGGTACCAGTTAAAGTGGGTGCACACTGCACACTTTATAGTAACTACTGCTAACGCGTTTACTTACAGAGTTTTGTTGAATATTTACAAAATGCGGGTAATGAGTAAAACACTACAGGTTGGGCGGTAGGTAACCGTCTGACACTCGGGAATAGATAACTTACTTTGGATTATCGTGTTATTTTCCTTACCTACAAATTATTCTATTGGAAGCTGCTGGAAGGTTTTATTTATTGTTATTTATTATACCATAATACACATTACATTATATATATAATTAACAATTGTTATCAGTTATACAAAAAGTTTTATTTTATTGTACGAGTATATAATCCTATAATTTCTAATTGTTGCTTAATACCCCTGTAATTGAAATATCCTCGTTTTTAAAGTTATATATTTTCGAGAGTACTGTTTTGATCATGTACTCGTTTGTACAGAAAATACAGACACTTACCTATTTTTCAATTGCAAAAGAGAAAAATGTCATCAAAATAAAAAATACAATTATATACCCATATTGCGAGTATATGTAGGTATGCAGGTATACATGTATATCAGCAACGTGCATTAGCCTATGATGTTATTGCTTTTTTGCCATTAATATACCGTTAATATTATATTCTATTGAGCCTTATGCTCAACTTGACAAACTAGAGTAAAAGATGGGTACCTAATTTTGTTTTTCATCTTCTTTCTGTTTAAAAAAATCTCAAGCAATACATGATCATAAAATGTTCCCTAGCCATTTTCAAGGTAGTCTCAGCTGTTAAACCTTTATGAACTGCACGCCACTGACATACATATTATAAAATTATAAAAAATAAATTTATTCACAAATTGTAAATATATTATACACCTAAATTTGGTTTGCCGGGAAGTGAATAAATTTTTTTTTTCTAGAAAGTTTTGTAATTTTTTTCAGTTTGTATTTCTTAAAATATTTGATCGTTAAAACATTTAATGGCTGATTATTAGTAATGGCGTGAAAACTGTTGAACCGTTATCGTATTAAGTTTAGGAATTATTATTTGTCCTGTGGTTCTCGATCTGGTTCTCAATGACTTCAATTTTAATGTATCTTTTTGTGGATTTGAAGTAATGCATTTTTTTTAAAGATTCTATATAGTTCTAAAACTTTAAATTTGTTGACCAATTCACGTGTTGAAAAATCTGACGTTTTATTAAGAATTATTTAATTGAGTGTGGGGTCTAATAGTTTGGATCAATTTATTTGTGCTCTTGGGGGCAGAAGATGGAGAGATAGCCCAGTTTCTAAAAGTTGTGGTAATGACGCTAGGCGAGAGAGGAAGTTCAACCATGTCAAGAGAAAAGGAAAATTTTTGCCATGTTCCCTACATTTTGAGGCTGTGAATGGTAACGTTCTTAAGTCCAGCGCCAGTTCAACAACATATCGCGCCCTGTGCAGTAAGTACTGATTAACCCCCCCGTTTTGCATTATTAAAAAATAACATCTACAAATATTTCTTCAAACCAGTTCCAAAATCCAGTAACCACAAAGTCACCGGGACAATTTAATAGGGACAGGAATATCGACCAACTGTTCATTTACGAATAATTGGAGCCTACTGATTGGTTGTTAGCTACGGAACACGGAGATTTTTACGCAAAGCGCGCGAAAATGATTCATAGAAAATGAGGCTCTTCGCCCGACTAACTATTATGCAATACGTAAGAAGTTTCCGTGACAACAAAAATTCCCACACGTTTTTCGATAATCGTTAAGTTTACACTTCGGCGCCCTAGAGCCAGCCTAGCCTAGAGACGAGTTGAAATGTTGCCAGCGCAATAAAAGACATAATTATTGCATTTTATGAGTAATTTTTAAATGATTTAAGTAATATTTTAAATAAATTTAAATACGATCTTTATTTTTACAGCGCCCCTTCTTTGTTTGCACAGTATGAACGTGCGCTACTGGATTCCACTTTCAGTTTTGCGCTAAAACCTACAAAATTCCAAATTTATTTCGAATCGTAAGATGATTAAACGATTACGAGATTTTTTCTGGTAGTGTTATAAACGTAAAAATACTGAAAATAACCAGTAATCAGTTGTTGTTGGCATACCTACCAATAAAAACAACATTACCATATTATTATGTATTTTTAAAGTTCACTCCAATTACCTTTAATAACACGTATTATTTTAAAGCTACTTTATGGTAAAAACATTTATAGTAAGCTAAAAACCAACATCACAGCATCATTAGCTACATTTCACACGATGATAATGAACGCAAACAGGTTGGAATCCTTGATCTACAATAAAATCGATCAAGGCACCTATCGCTAACAGTAAACTATTATATATCCTGAGTTGTAATTTATTATCTTGAGCATAATCTAATGCATCAGAGGCGTGACGTCACTTTACCGACTAGCACGATTTTCTCGAGTTGTTTACTTATGTCAAAACATTGTGTTATTTTTATTATAAAGAATTTAGTTCCCATCCTTCAAGGATGTTATTAGCCATTATTTCGAAATCTGTAAAAGTGAAAAAATATTTATTTAAGGTATACGTGAGCAAGGGCTGATATTTAATGTTGCTTTTTAAGCTCGGCATGAGAGATATTTACGTTCGTTAATTTAGGCAATCAGAAAACCCAGTCTGGCTCATAACATTTTTTTACATTAACTCTACACAGGAAGGCATGAGGAAAATAATTTCCCCGAGGCCTGTGTCATCTTTAGGGATGGGGTCTGGATGGTTTTTTGGCAATAGAAAGGAGTGCTGTAGGAGGTAGGAATCAAAGAGGAAGGCAAATCATTCCACAGTAACTGAGTTTACTGAAATACCGATGCCCTCCGTGGTTGAGTAGTTACGATACTTTGCTACGATTCCGGAGGTCACGGGTTCAAATCCCGGCGTGCACGGTTTAATTGATTAATTTGTAATATTTCACAATTTATTCATTTATGAGTAGTAGATACTTTCAATATCGCCCCGATAAAGATCACCATTCAGAAATGAAACGTTGCTTAAAATGGCTTTAGACGTTTTTAGCGACCAGATCTGAAGAGCCAACCACTTATTCACCTTCCTCTACTCCACCTTTTTCCCCTCCTCACTACCTTCAACCTCACAACATACCGCAATTGAGGATGCCCTAGTCTCACTGGCTCCAGACGGTTGGCAGCACCTGGGACTCTTGTATGGTACTCATATAAAAAAAATCAATTTAAAAAAAATATATTGTAAACAATTGATAGCTATTATCAGAGAAAATGACATTCATACATACATACGTTTGTAAATTCAGTTTTGAAAGGATAAATAAAACAATAGCTCATAATCCATACAACAAAAAAACCTTCAGCGTCACGTAAATATATTTTTAGTCTGAATCAAACCACAGAAATTCCAGTCAAATATTTTCCCAAATAATGCCATATCTTGATTTTTTTTAAATTATTTAACAATACGAAAGTTGTAAAACCTCAACAATATTCCATGATCCAGAACAAATATGCCCATCGAGATTTATCCTCAAATTTATTTACCAGACAACTAACTAATGTAAGACTTTTATCAAGAAAGAGAATAATCAAGGAGCACTGCGTTAAGTAAATAAAGCACTGATTTGCTCGAAGCCTTATTCCTTGTAAAGTCCACTGGAGCATGAGCAACGCCAGTCCGATAACCGCGGCCGAGTAGAACATCACAACGCAAAGACAAAAAGTTGGCGCCTTAAGTTGGTTAATTGATCAGAACACCTGCCCTGAATAAATAAATGCACCTCGCAAGACCTGGACGTGGACATGGCGGTCGTCTCCAGAATTTAAAAACTTTTTGTTCCTCTTACCAAACCTGTTTGCTGGGTGCTTTTCGGTGGAAAGAGTTCCCAGCTCGGCCTGCTCGCTGTACATTCTGTGAGAAACACATTGCATTCAACATGCAAAAATTAGGTATTATTTATTATTAAAGTTTCACCCTTATTTCAACCCTCAAATATATCAAGAAAAAGTACTCATTTTTCACTTTGTAATAATTAATTTAACGAGAAATAAGGAAAAAAAATGTTATCATGGCCTGTCTCAATTCCCTGACATGGCGTAGTAGTCAACGCATTTTATATATTTATTTATTAATACATCTATTATACAAAAGTGAAAAAAAAAATTACTGTGCCTATCTCACTGGAGATATCTTGTGTTGAGACAGGCTAGTTTACAAATATTTTTTATTTTATAAACAGTTTTTTCAATAAAATTTGTATAAAGATATATTTAAAAGAAGTAATCACGAGTATTTATAATTATTTAATAAAGTTTTTGTTTTATGTAATAAATATGTCAAACCACAAAGTAACTGCTTTCTACGAAAACACGCTTTTCCGAATTTAGCGATTTTCCAGAACGAAAGGTGGGTTATTTATTTATTATATTGTATACACCTTCTAGGGGCTTTTACATATTGTATGATAAAAAATAATTTATAGTAATGTAAAAGTTTGGGATAAAATTAAATAATAGTAATAATTTAATGTGATTTTTAAATCAACAGTAAAAATAGTAAAAAATATCAGTAAAATAGCACTTCAAGCCACTGACTGCAATTAAATATTTATTAGTGAGGTGCACTGCTCTATGATCAAACGTAGGCACTATGTAGTTTTTCAAGTTCAGGTATGAATTTATTGTGCATTGAATATTTGAAAATGCCAATTATGTTATCATTCTTCGCTGATTTTTATGGAAAAATATTAATTCGCTCCTTTTATATTTTCTTCTTGTGGTTCGTCTTACTTACGGTGGGCACAGCTTTTCAGCCTTTATGGACTGCACGCCACTGAAATTCATATTATGTAGAACCTGCAGTTTAATATGAATCTTTAGGTACCTATGTCTAAGTCATACAGGCTGCTCATTATTCCAAAAATGATAGGGGTAACACTGACAGGTGTATGACGGCGAGGGGACTGGTCCCCATCTATAGTTACTACAGTAAAGAAGGTCCCAAAACGAACAAAAATCAAGTTACCCAAAGATTACAACTTACGGTAACACGCGAAACCCCTTGAGCAAGGGCGCGAGCCAATAGAAATTGACTAAAATTATATTTTTGATAACTGCTGAAGCCTCAAACAACAACAGGTGAATATGCATGTAATTGGAAGGCAATTTGAATAACAAATTTGACCGCGATTTTAGTCAAAGCTTTTGTTTGTTTTTTAGACATGTGCCTACTTTTCGCTAAAGAATTTCGTGCTAAATTCATTAACACGTAATTGGGTATAGGTAGATTGTCGAAACCAACCCGATGAAAAAACGAACTTTAAAAAAATGCCGATATTTTAATGTCACGTCAAAATTTAATGAAGTTATAAAGCCTGGGTTTTATTTCGCGACAGAGGTGTTATTTATATTGCACGATTTACATGTAAATGTGTAGCTCTGCGTCGTGACTTGCTGCTTGACAAGAAAGGTTTTAGTAGAGTAAGTATTTCCTGGCACAAAGAAACATAACACTTAGTTCCCAAAGATACTATAGGAAGCATTTGTATTCATTTAAGACCACGAATATAAATACGCATTCTATTAGACAAATATTCTTAGATTATTTTTGGCCAGTGGGACTATGGCAGCCCCAATTGAGTTATGTTGTGAGGCTTAAAGGAGTCGGGAAGGGAAGACAATTCAAAAAATGAAGGTGGAAAAGTGCCTAGTTCTTCAGATCTGATCACCAAATATGGCTAGAGCTATTTTAAGCAAATGTTTCGATTGGTGGAGTCGTGGTAATGAGAACTAAAAACTATCTAACCATCACGCCCTTTCACCCCTGGGGTAGGAAGAAGACGGACCACCCAACAACTCGGTCTTGGCATGCACTTCTTGCGTCATTCACATTCATACATTATCTTATATTATTCCGACTTCTGACATGGCCCGACTCGAGTATTTAAGTCACTTGGTCGAACCGTGTCTTCCTCTGGCGTATCCGGCTTCTTCTTCCATTCACATTCGCGTCAAATATTTTCCTTACACTCCTTTCTTCGTTCAATCGAGCTACATGCCCAAACCACCTATGCGTCCCTTTCTTAATCTTACTCATTACTCTTATATCAACCTTGCAGTCTTTGCCAATCTCAATTTTTTTTACTCGATCGTTCATGGTTTTACAACATTCGGAAACGATGAAATAGAATTATTTTAGATACTTATTCTCTTCAATATTCTAAGATGTGCATGTGAGTGAGTCTCCAGCTCAAGATTTTTTTAAGTCAGTTTTAATTTGCATAGTCTTAATATATCTGTTCTTTTGAAATTATATTAGGTAGGGTTATTTATTGCAAATCGCACTTGAGGTGAACCTTCACAAAACTGTGCAAAAAAAATTGATTATTCTTTTTATTATTATTCAGATTTTAGGAACTTATACATCGTGTTATACCAGTTGAAAATATGATTTATTTTTACACGAGTTTTCTAACTCAAGCTAAATAAGTTAACCAGGACAACTCTATTCAATATTCCGCAATCTTATTCTGAAAAGAAAATGAAGCAAATGTATTGAGGGGTACCGCCGATACTTCCGTTGTTATCTCCACAGCTTCTCCTCCTTTCTCATAAATGACGCATGTACCAGTGATGTAGGTTACTACGAACCTCCTCGCGGTAGGGTCACACTGTAATAATTTTATAGCATTATCAAAACGGTTTTATTTCAATAATTTTTTCCATCTTAATGCGATGCAATACGAAGTAATGCAAAATCATGTGTTTTTGATTTTAAAATTGGAGGGCCTAGAAATACCATAGATGATTAAATTAAATACTACAAGAAGAGCATACCTTGGGCTTTTGTTTAACCAGGCATTTTGTAAGCCGAGAAAAAAATAAAGTATCATACCTAAAAATTAAATTAAGTGCAAAATCTCCTACTTACCAACCATTTTTCGGATATTTATTTAATATCAACGGTATAAATATATCATAAACAATAATTACATGTCATAGTTAACTACAAGCATAAGAATATACCACAAATAATGTTTAAAGGTAACTTATTAAATGTGGCATTAGGTGGTTTAATGACACCAAAGAGTATATAAAGAATAAAAATTCATGAAGGATATATAAGTACAAGAAATGCTTACATATAAAACATAAGATAGTAAATTAAGTTAAATTAATAATAATTGAAAATACATGATGACCCTTCTTGTACTTACTTTCCGTTCAGTTAAATAGACCCGCATATTGTCATTTGTTCACCGTCTAAAATTAAGTTTTTAGAATATGACCGAAAAGCACATTAATGTTTATATCTGAGCATTACAAAATAAAATAAAACACGCTTTTTTGTGATGTTTTTTTTTAAGCAAATCGAAACACCTTTTCGCCACCTGCATAATGAGTGCATGCTTTCATTCAATTTTACAAGTGGATCCCCTTAGTATTAGTACCCAAATATTTGTGAACTTGTTAAACGAATTAGAAAATGTATATATATATTTATAAGACTAAGAAATATTCTTAGACTAGAAAACCTAAAAAGAGTGTACTATGCAATTGTTCAGTCTATTTTACAATATGGAATCATTGGCTGGGGGGGAACATATTATAATAATAATAATAATAGTTGGATGACTTGTATAGCGCCGTTTTTGTGAAAAATCACCTCAAGGGCGCTGTACAAATATTTCTTAACTAATTATGTACAGACAGATACAGAAAAACATACTCACCTGGCAGGTCGCTTCAGATGAACACAGTTTAAGAAAAATTTAATTATAGAGATGATAGTTTTACATGGTTATTTTTATTATTATTTTAAGTCCACTTAAAATAATTCAAAGATTGATAATAAAGGTAATTTTAAAAAAAACCATCATCATTTTCCACTGAAAAGCTTTTTACAATATTCAATGTACCTACAGTAGATAAAATTTATAAAAAATATGCAATTATTCAAATCTTTAAAGAAAAAACGTTAAATAAATTACAATTTAATATATCCGGAAGGTATCAACAAAACATTAAAATCCCGCCATTCAATACTAAGCATACGCAAAACACATACCTATATCTAGGAATAACTTTTTTTAACAATCTGCCATCTGATCTTAAAATTATAGAAAATATCCATGAATTTCAAAATAGATTAAAAAATTACCTCAAACTACTGTAACAATTTAAAAAAAAAAAAAAATATTATTATTATTAGTTTTTTTTTGTCTTTTATTATTATCTTCTCTTCTTTTCTTCTACTTTCTTTTCTTTTTCTTTAATACCATTACTAGTGATAAATTACAAAATTTACACGACAAATTCATATTTTCCTGCTATTGTACAACAATATTTCAAGTTATGATCTGATTAATTAAGCGATAATCACTCACCAAACACAAGAACCTTGTTTCTTTATGGTGAGGAATAGCTATATTATATTTTTGTTACACTATATGAATCATGTCTTATTCATATACTCTCTGTAAAAAAAAAATTATCATATTAAATAAAAATAAAAAAATTAAATAAAAAAAAATAAAAAAATAAATAAATAAAGTTTCTTAAAAATCAAGACCATTGTATTTCGATTATTCGTTTAACGGTGTGAATCTTGTACTAGTAAGATCTGTCATTTGTTTATCATATTAATAATATTACTACTGACGGAATGAAACTACGTGGGTTCGTCTTAAGATGAAACTAAAAATTTTAAAAAAATTACTCGTCATCATAATATTATACTGTTTACGAGTATTTGTGAGTCGTCTAGAATACA
The DNA here is from genome assembly GCA_022606495.2 of Halesus radiatus. Taxonomy (NCBI): domain Eukaryota; kingdom Metazoa; phylum Arthropoda; class Insecta; order Trichoptera; family Limnephilidae; genus Halesus; species Halesus radiatus. Next base: position 43,995 of record JAHDVE020000535.1, on the reverse strand, counting down.
ATTCGCTAGTATGATCTCCATATTATAGGATCATTCGCTGTCTTTGGAAAGAGTGAAAAATATTTTTTTTATGATATGTTTTCTAAATGGATTTCTTAATTTATGCACTTTTATAAAGAGAAACAAAACATGACAATTCTTGGTATACCTTTCGTATTAAACCCACTAGACAGTTCATCCTATTTCACACTGCAGTTACAAGAAAAAACTATCAAATGTTCTCTACCATAAATACCTAGTCAATGGTGATGATTACTGTGAAGTAATTACGACATATTACGAATAACCTGACAATATTTGAAAAACTCCCACTACCATCACAGTTAGCGGAAGATGTTGCTTGTGTCGTAGTGGAGGACTTAGCCAGACTATAAATTGAACTCACGACGCCTGGGTGGGACCCAGAGGCGATGGCAACCCAGCCACTCACCAACTATATGTCCCCGGGTTAATTAAAAAGACAATATATTGAAGCATATCATTAACTTGCAAATTCCTATCCTCAAGCTCTTTGTTATTATGATTTGCAGTATAATCGTTGTGTTAAACGTGTTCCTAGAACATTGGTTTGAGTATATATCCTGATATATTATATATTATTTTGAATAATGTTTGTAAATGGTCATTGACTGTAAATAAATAAATAACACGCAAAACAAATTAACACAGAATGCGCTGACATTATAATTCCATCCCGCGGTTTAATCTCGATACTGAGATATTTAGCGACGTCTGTCAGAATAGCAGAATAGCGGACTGGCAGAATAGCAGAATGGCCTAACAGCAGCCAGCGGGAAGGTTTGGGGTCAAGGTGGTGTGCATAACTTTATCTAACGGCGTGTTTTGTATGGGACATGGAAGCTCCGTGGGCTGTACTGGCCGGTGTGGGCGGCTCATATTCCTGTTTGTTGTTTTGATTATTCAAGTTGAGTCCTCCCTTACTACCTCTCGCCAAGTTATCATGATGTTACCATTTTGTTTTTCTCCATAATAAAACATATTAGCTTCAAATCAGGTAGATCAGTTAAAAGTCACAGGCGATCGTTATTAATTCAATAAAAGTGGTGGTTTACAAATTGTATTTTTTCATTTAAAATACAATTTTTTTATGTATTCCGCCCAAAAATCCTAACTGTTCTCGACTGTCCGGAGTCAGTGGGACTATTGCATCCCCAATTGGGTTATTTTGTGAAGCTTAATGGTTCAGGAGGGGAAGGAGATGGGAAAGAGGAGGGTGGTAAAATACCTGGCTGTTCAGATCTGGTCACCAAACTCGGCTAAAGCCATTTCAAGCAACCTTTTGATTGTGAATGTTGGTCTTTCACCAGCATCTACTACTCTGGAACGTTCCGCAAATACATTATATCTTATTTATATATATTATATTTTAAATAAATAAATTGTGAAATAACACAAATTAAATAGATAAAATTTATTTGCCCACGCCAGGATTTGAACCCCCCGACCTCCGGATAGCCGAGCATCGTAACCACTCAAACACGGAGGCCGTCAATTTAAAAGTATTATGTGACCAGGGGGTGTGTAGATACTACGACTATCTGCCAGCTGCCTACACCTCGTATGTAAAATGACAGAAATATACTGTGGTTTGGCAACTGTTAAAATAATGACTGAAATATTGGGAAGGCTGCATAATACGGTTGATTTATGATAATTTCATATAAATTCACCATTACATATTCTCGTACATTAAATTACACAGCCATTCAAATATCGCGGTTTTCCTACGTGGTTAGGTTCGAACGATGAACTACAACAGCCTTCTCTCGTGTGTAGTAGGCGATCAGGTCGGTTTTCCCTTATGACACGTGGCAAGTTTATATCTCGTTGTTGGGTGTCAAGTGAAACTTACTTAAATCTACAGATTCCAAAATATGATTTAGTTTTTGCTGGTCTTTTATCCGTAGATATATTACCTAGCTACCCTCTGAATAGTGTTGATTGAGGCGATTTGTAAATGTGAATAAAGCAAGAAGTGTGTGCCAAGACAGAGCAGTATGGCATTTCAAATATATTCCTGCCTGCAACTAGCGGCCTTTGGTCTTCGGTCTTCGGTCTTTGTGTACTGTGTTAACCCTGATCCACGAAGGAGCATTCAATATTAGTGGAATAACCTTTCACATATGATGAAAATACAAATACTTAAATATCTGTTAGTGATAGAATAATTAATTTACTGATTTGTTGATTATTACGACTATTCTGTGCTTTCTCACTAATGTCTTCCCAGGTTTTCTCAAGGAATACAAGATAACAAGTTAAAAGGGAGCTACAATGGGTACCTCTTACACTATCATTATACGACACCGGTAAAGAGTATTAGTAAAAGAGACCCTTGACAGTAAGGAAGATTTTATTTTTTTAAAGGAAAAAAAAATACATTCCTAGGTTACGAATAACTTGACATTATTTGAAAATCCCCTACTATCATCGCATTAACTGTAATTTTTAAATGAAAATGATTTATTTCTTCGTAAAAAATAACAGGAATATAATATACGAGTATATACTACTCCATAATATTCCGGTATTGGTTACATTTTGGTATTTAAAACTTTTTTATATAAGAGCAGTAGACAATAGAAAAAATAAATATAAGAACAGTTGTAAAGAAATAACATAAGTATAATATATATATAGTTGTACTTAACCTGCCTCACTAGGAGTACTTCCATTGAGGCAGAATTTTTAGCAATTTATTTCGCATATTTATCTATGGTTTACTTTAAAATACAGCATATACTCGTAAGTTTATATGCAGTAGTATATAATTTTACTCTACCAAAATTGCTTGCATTATATACAATACAAAACAGCAAGGTTTGATGGAATACTACAGTAACTGTCAATGAGAAGGCGTTTGGGTGAGGGCACCAGTAAAAGCTCGATCTTTGGAAAATAGCCAAATTTAAACATTTTTTAACGTTTCCTGTGTTTGACTCTGTTTCATGTTTTCTGGGAGCATGTTGCTTGTGTCATAATGGAGAACTAAGCCAGCAGAGAAATTGAACTCACCATACCTGGGCGGGACTCAGACGCGGTGCCAACTCAACCACTGACTGGTATGCATATTTATAATCAAACATAAAGTACATATATACTTTCCACCACAAAATGATAGATGAAAAATTGTAAAACTTATTACAGTTTACAATAACTTGTTTTAATACAATAAAAGTAAGTTAATAAGTACCTTTATTTGAAGTACCTCCTCCATCAGCTTTTTGTTGAGTCAATGATTTCTTCAGCACAGGTGCATAGTCAGAAGACATGGCAAACGCGTGCGCAATATTCGTATCTACATGGTCGACATTTCACGCAAGAGAACAGATCGTTTTAGAGACACGCTATTTTGAACCTCGACCACCTCGGCTCTTGAAGGACCTCCAAGCCTTTATGCTTATTTCCTTCCTTCTATAACAAAGATCTTTTCAAAATGCACATTCCCACATCCTTAAAAAAAACCACTTACAGCACAGCCAGTGGTGTGCATTGCTCTGTGTCTAAAGGTATAGTTTTTCGAGTTCGCGTATAATTGTGCATTGAAATCTCCTTGAAATCTATTGTATTTTTTTTTTTTTTACAGTAACTCCACACAGGAGACCAAGGAGAAAACAATTTCCCTCAAGGCCTATATCATCTTTGGGGATGCTGTGTGGAGGATCTTTTAGAGGATAGGAAGGAGTGAACTTGGGTCTTGAAGAGACCCATGTTATAGGATGGAGGAAACACAGAGGCCGGCAGATCATTCCACAGCCGAGCTGTTGAACACAAGAACGAGTCGTAGAAGCGAGCCGTTCTCATGTGACAAATGTCAACCGTGTGCAAATGTTGGGCGCGCGTTTGGCGTGTTTCCCGACTATGCACCGGTGCCGAAGGGATCAATGACGCTAGTTCCTCGGAGCATCTTCCATTAAAATACCGGTAGAACAAGGACAGCATTCCCACCCGACGTCTGTGCTCCAAAGATTGCAACCCATTTGTTAAGATAGGCGATATTGATCCTATTTCGTTCTTTTTAGTGTTGTTTCTAATCAAATATGATTATTTCCTTAATAATAAATCTACTTGATATCTGCGGATATTTTTATAAATATATAAGTGCTATTATTATATTAAGTCTATACTTACTGTTTTATTTCTCAATTTGCTGATGCTTTGATATTTTTTATTAGAATATTTAAATGCTATTACGTAATTGGACTCTATTATCACTATAACAAAACTGTTCTACTTTTTTCATATAAAAAACTATTCAAATTAATCACAGCATGTATATACCTAAGAATATATTTTTCTTTCATTGCGATAAAATTTGTATGATTATGTTTATTTATTACTAGCTGATGTGTACCCGGTTTTTGTATAAAGTTATGAAGTTGTAAATTCTTGCTTGTCGTTTGGGTGCCATAATTGATTTGACAGCGAAAGTATTCTACTTATACAAACTTCTTCTTGTAAATATGTAATCTGTTGCTAACCAGAGTGGTGTTTCTATGGGCTAACCTCAATGCAACATGGCGGGTTCAATGTTTTTCATAGTCATTTTAAAACGTTATACTTATATGTTTTTTTATTACTAGATGTATGAAAATTTGCTTACATCTAAATAAAGCTACAAAAACAAAACAAACAGTTTTACATATTAGATTTCATTCGAACTACTCTCTGAACCTTCTCGGTACTAATAAGAACAAACTGTGCTATTTTCAGGGAAACTGGTCTAGTAATTTTCGAGACAATCGAGGACAGACAGAAAAACATTTATTTTTATTTATAGAGATTATATGATAAAGTATTGTTAATTAAACTCCTGCTGGCAAGCTACTTGCACTAGCTTAGAGGGTATAAATGCCCATTGAATCATAATAATATTATTATGCAATAAAATAAAATTAAAATATTTGAAAATGGCAATTTTATTACCATCATCCGTTGATTGTTGTTACCAACTGAATAAATGATCATACAAGTTCCTTACCAAATTCATGGGGAAAAAACGTTTTTTAAGCTTACTTTGATTTCTATTTATGGTTTATTTTTTCTTATGATAAACACAGCATTTCAACCTTTATGCAGAGCACGCTACTGCACACAGCATCCTCAAAGATGATAACGGACCTACCCAATCTCTATGTCTTATGCCTGAAAAAAATACAAAAAATAAAATTATGCTTTAGCTAGGCAAACCTTGATGAATAACAAAAATGACCCTATAGAAATTACCCACGTATTGATGTAATTACTGCTCGACCAACTTTAAAAAAAGGAATACAAATATTCCCGGGAAAAATAACCTGACAATATTTTAAAATCTCCTGGTACCATCGCAGTAAGCGAAAAGTGTTGCTTGTGTCGTGATGTAGGACATAGGAATTGAACTCACGACGCCTGGGCTCATCCAGACGCGATTCCAACTCAGCCACTGACCGATATACATATTTGTAATCAAACATAACGTGAACCATAAGATGAATGATGATGAACTGTAAAACTTATCACAGTTTCCAAAGCCTTATTTTAATACGATGAAAGTGGGTAAATTCTTACCTTTATTTAAAGTACCTTTTCTAACTGCTATTTTGTTTAGTCACTGACCGGTCGGTTAGTTATTTGAGCGATTCAAGTTCAAATCCGTGGGCTCCCATCCAGGCGTTGAGAGTTCGATCCTCACCTAGCTAAATCCTCCACCATTACACAACACTTTTCGCTTATTATGATGGTAGAGGAGGAATTAAAATATTGTTAGGTTATTAATAACCGTGGAATAAATGTCTTCCTTTTATTATAAACTCAACTGTTTGTCGTAAGTTGTGTTCGCATGGACTAAGCGTCGAGTGCGCCAGCGCTGTCGCTCGGTGTAGTTTCCCCCAGACAAGACCTCAGCATTTCTGTACAGTCATCATTAAACTTGGCAAAGAATCTGATCGGACCGAGACAAGTCTTGCGCAAGCGCCCTGGGCCGTGGCTGCTGCGGTCGGATATTACACAATCCGTGATCGCTGAGCCGAGCACGCACGAACTCGCTCGGGCGGAATCGGAAAAGCACGACGCGAGATTGCCCACCGCCCGTGGTACAGCCAGTCGGCAAGCAAGCAAAGCCTTCCTTATGACGGCGAAAATTGACAGCTATCGTGAACAATTGATTCGAATTACTCAATTCTGAGACAAGCTTAATGGTATTTTGTAAATTTTGTTCAGTAACCATATTATGCGCTTTTTTTATAATATTATTCTTGCTCGTTAATTCAATTTTCCGCTTTGTAACAAGTATCATTCTTAACAGAGAAAATATTTCCTCTAACACTCCAATAAATTAAATTTTTAAAATATCAACACTAAATAAGTTTAAAAATATGTAATGGAGATATTCCTTAAAAAAGTAAACAGGTGCTGAAGACTTTTGGTGACAATCAGTTGTTTTAAATTGAAGGGGATAATTTGTCATGGCTTGCAAATGGATAGAATAATTAAAAACGTCCCAAAAAGATATTACATAATAAAATCGTTCTATTTATTTATTTATTAAATTCAAATTTAATTTGTAGAACTCCATTTTCATTCAAAGTTTATTTGAAATATAATAACAACTATTATTAATATAATAAGCATCTGACCGGCAATCAGAAGGGTGCAGGTTCGAGTCCTGTCGGCGACATTTATCTTTTCTCGGAAGGTTTTTTTCAATTTGGATGAGTGTTTCAGCCTAATAATAATTGTTTATAAAAATAATTGTTACCCTTTGCGCTATGTACAAAAATCTTGTCTTAAAAACTTTAGTTTATCAATTAATATTATAATTTAATTTATAAAACGGTTGATTTACAAAAAAAAGTTATTTTATGTGTCTATTATTACGCGTGACAGGTGTTTTGCCACCCGAAGGCATTATCGAAGTGTGGTGAAGCCACTTACCGACGATCTATTAATATTATTTCTTCATAGGTACTTTTCTATTTCTTATAATAAAATTCATAAATTTATAATGATTTCCATTTTATTACTGATGTTCTTATTAAATTGACTAGTTTTTAATGGTTATTACACTGTAAAGTTTCCCTACTTAAGAGTTATAATGTAATATTCTTTAAAATTTACTAAAGGTGATTAAAATGGTTATCATTGGCGTTCCCAAATTTTATTCATTTTTTAATTTAATCAATTTTGTCAAAATGGTATAAAATTTCGCATGAATTAAATTAAAATGTGAATGAAGCGAGGAGAAAACAGAATGCCACAAACCTGTATTAGAACAAGGTGAATTCCTATTTTTAAATCGTAAAAGAGATCATATGGAACGTTCTCTATCGGAGCATTAGTTCCTAACTAGTGGTGCCTACGTACAGACAAAGAGAGTCTTACATATGGTAATAACTACTGTGAATAAGCTGAAAATATGTATAATTTACGAGACTTTTAAGGTTGGGGGGTACGCATGACTTGCATATTTTTCAAATGAATATCTGCTCACAAAAAATATTTATGAACCACTCTTCTGAAGGATTTAGTTCTAAAATAGTCATGTATTAAGTTCACTTAAAGATGTTATACTGAATCGTGTGGGCCTACTGCCTATAATTGAACGGAAACATAAATATACGTAATCATTAGAAGATCTTGATAGGTTTCTTACCACTGCACCGAATCCGCTGCGGCGTGAAGTTCGCCCGTTCGCCGTGATCTTGGCAGTGGTTGTTGCCCCCTCCTTCCCCCCTATCGCAATACCGCCCCACCCCCGCTCCCCCTGCCTGACCCGCTTCGGTCCGCGGCCCGCGCAGGCGTGTGAACGCTCCGGCTGATCCGGAGAACAGCGGAGAGCAGAGAAGGAAGGATTATTTTAGTTTTTCTTACGGGTAATGGCGTAACCGCGTTTCTAATGACATTTTTAATTTTCGCGATTTTTAATACCTACTTACCTTCTGTTGTTTTTTTTTCTTGCATATAAAATTATGTAACTCACCACGTATTCTGATATTCTTATAGCATGACCAAATAATATGATTTTAAAAAATTGGGTATCTTAAAAATCGGGCATTAGTATGTCATACGAATACTTAAATAAATAATCCTTACTTCTCCGAACTTTCCGGAGCAAGTGGGATTATGGTATCCCCATTTGGGATATGTTATGAAGGAAGTGGAGAAAGGAAGGAGGTGAGGAGAGGAAGGTCGAGAGGTATCTGTCTATTCTGATCTCGTCACAAAACACAGTTAAAGCCATTTCAAGCAACTTTGGGGTCTTGAACGGTGATCCTTCACCCGGGTTATATAGTATACCATATACCGCTTTGGAACGTGCGTATTAGAATATATATTGTGAGCATATATATATATATATATATATATTTATATGAATACCGCACGTGAGTCCCAACTGCTCCCAACCGTCTGCAGCCAGTGAGACTATGGCATTCCCAATTGGGGAATTTTGTGAGGCAGAAGGTATTGGGGAGGGGAAGGAGAAGGGAAAGAGGAAGGTGGGGAATACCTGGCTATTCAGATCTGGTCACCAAACACGGCTAAAATCCATTTCAAGCAACGTTTCAATTCTGAATGGTGGTCTTTCACCAGGGCGATACTGAGAGTATCTTCCACTCTGGAACTTGCGCAAATATACCATATATTATTTTTAAATGAATCAATTGTGAAACAACACAAATTAATTAAATAAAATTTACTTGCGCACGCCGGGATTTGAACCCGCGACCATCGGATTCGTAGTCGAGAGCCTTACCCCTCGACCACGGAGGCCGTCATAACGAAAAGAAGCCAAGGCAAGACCCCTGCCCATGGGCAGACTAAGACTGAAGTCCTTTACATTGATAAAAAGCCTTTTTTTAACGTAGGTATAGGAAACAAATTATACTTTAATTTTAAAATATTCTCATTTGCAATACTACCAGCCTGCATTTAAATCTGGCAAACAAAAATGACTTTGACTTGACCACGTTATGCTATATATAATGTAAAAAGCAACCGCTGTTTTTGGTAAATTTAGAGTAATTCAGAAAAGTCAAGTAAAGCTGATTATATATTTAGTATAGGTTTCTGTAGGAAAGTTCAGTCGACATCTATATCTAATCAAAGTAATGAATGACTCGATGGAAAAATGCTTTGAAACGACGTGTCTCCATTTTACTATCGCGAGATGTACTGACACTTGCGTTTTCTTTCAACAAAATTTCTCCTAAATGCTTCCCAAAGGGCGTCCTTCGGATTTTGTATTCACCGTACACGCGCGCTGGTATTGGTGCGCATTCCTACATAATTTCAACATCTCGCATTATCTTTCTTCGGTCCAGACATGCCAGAAGGGTTGAAACTGGCAGCAACCCAACAAAAAATAAAGGATCTGTTTAATTGTACTTAGTATACAGCCACATTTACAAATGCTACTACCACTTTTGTTAAGGGGCAAAATTTAATGGAACTTTCTTCTTCCCTGGAACTTGCACGTACAAAGCCGTGCAAGAAAGGCAACAAAGCCATAAATGTTTTATTGGATATTTTACCGAGAGGCTGTTTACACAAACACACCGACATGCCTGGCTGTATTGTACAAATGGTCAACCCTTGTGTAAGGACGTATGAAGTGCGGTTAGCATGTATGTGTGTGGGTGTAAGCAATACCAGTCGAGCCAGCGCTGTGGAGTTGCGCGTTGTACGTTTCTTTGATTTGACCTCAATATGGTGTCCTGCGCGCTATTGACGACGTCTCAGGATATTTTGGGTCAAAAGGACAAATTGCATGGGTACCTGGAAATTTTCTACATTCCAAAATAAAAAAATAATAAAGCAAATCTTTGCTTCGTATTATTTGCCGTCTAGTTAATTTATATTTGATATAACACATGGTAAATAAGTGCCCATGGGGTGATTTTTCACGAAAATTATTCATTAATTATTTCAACTTTTTTAAACTTTCAAATGGTGGAATTCCACTTTATTTTCGACCGGATAAGCATGCTATATTCACCATGGATTTAGGTTTAATTGTACGAGTCTGAAGATGCGCGTGATACGGTGAAACCTGTTCGGTCGAAAATAAACAAGTGGAAGATGGTTACAAAGGTTTTTTAATTAAAAAAAAACATTTTCATTACTTATTATTATAGAATTAAAACGTGTAACCAATTTCTTCAGACGATTAGTATTCACTTTGTGGCGTCATTATTAAAAAATTTTAATTTAAAAAAAATATACTTAGTATTCACCACTTTGTTAATATACAAGTTTCGAAAGCGATGCTTTCATCGTCAGGAATATATAAGTATATATATTATATTAATTAATACTGTATTCTTATATTCCCGACGATTAAAGCATCGCTTTCGATACACGTATATTTATAAAGTGGTGAATACTAAGTATATTTTTTAATTCATTTATTAATTTCTTTTTAGTTGTTTTTGCTTCCTACTCAAAGATTTTTTTTTCTTTCGATTACTTTTTCACGTTTGATGTCTTCAAAATGTGAGGAAAGACTCCATGTATATCGCTATATTTTCACTCGTCTCATAAAATAATCACATCTACATAGGTACAGTTTACCTAAAGTGTTATTTATAAAAACAATAAAAAAAAATATATTTGTGATAAATTAAATGTAATGTTTTTTTTTCATAAATGCATTGTTATGTGATTTAAAATAAAATAAACGTTAAAAAAAAGAAGAGAAAATTCTGGAAAAAAATTATTCCTATTTCTCTGTTTCCTAAATACCTATAATAAGTATATTTTTAATGTTGGCTCAAATCCAAAAAATAGGTAAGCGTAAGTGATTATTTAATTTGTTTTAATATTTTTCCAAGTCCGCGGCCTCTCCGCAGAGAAGCGGGCCGAAGGCTGAAGGCTGTGTGTGTGAAGTTCAGTGGGTGAGGAGTGGGAGGGGGTGGGGAGGAGTGAGGCAGAATAACCGACCAACCGCGGCCCGTTCATCCCGCCCGAGACCTCACCGCCCGGTGCTCTCGGCTCCGTATCTGTATTCTGCTTAGCGGAGTGCGGACTGCGGAGGCTCCGCCGCTCTATTCCTCTACTCTACTCGGCTGAACGCAGCCAGCAAACAAACAAGCTAGCAAACAGTGAACCTGTAATGTGGCCAACGGTATCACCTTGTCCCGGCGTTTCTTAGCGTGCTTATTTGTACGTAATAATTAATTACGTAATATGATGTTTAGCGCGGTCTAAATCGCGAGATATGATATTTAAAAAGCATATTAATTTTATCAAATAAAATTATCATACAATTTCTTATACAGTAATGTTGGAACTTGTAAAAACATCAATCAGCGATTGATATTAAACGATGGAAATTTAATTATGATGAGGTACGTAATTCGAAAATAAATCACCATGTTAATCGACAACCCAAGAACCACCCTCAATCATGCCTCTAAGGTTTTTATTTCATCAAATCAGACATTTACTCAATACAGGCAGCGCCTTTGTAATGATTTTTCTAAGGTGCAAAAATAGGTTTAAACGTGTATATATACTAAATACTTATTTATATAACAAAAATATGCATAGAAACTAAAATTTATTTAGAACCAATTACTTATGAAGCCGCCAAAAAAAAAATTAAGTAGGTTCATGAAAATATTCGTGTAAATGAAAATATTCGTGTAAATGAAAATATTCGTGCAGGGGAACTGTAACTGTCGCTCAAAGAAACTGAAACCATTTTCACGAGAAACAGAGAACCTAATTTTTTAATCCCGATATGGAGGGACCGCAATATACCGATATAATTGTAACGCACCTCCAACGTTACCCCCTCTTCAACCTGCCTTTGCCGTTTTGGCGGGGGCGGGCGGTCCAACAACGGTGCTACCTGCCCCTCCCCCGCCCCCCGCCGGGTACCGCTAGCACCGGGGCCCGCAGAGACCCGCTGCCGCAGTCTTCAGCTAGCGCGCCGCCGGGCCGCATCGCATAGCGACACCTCACACACACTTCCGGTTGTTCCGTTCAGTTCATTCAGTCACCAGTACACAGTACACCAGTTAGCCAGCCACTTGTTGTTCTTGAACCCTGCCAACACTTGCGTTTCAAAACACTTTGAAATAAAAACAAATGCAAACTGTGCTTACGTGAACTTTAAAATAAAAATTCAGTGAATTGATAAAAATGTTGATCAGACTCGATAGTCCCGTTGTAATGGATGTCGCACATTGTGTATTTCTCAAATTTACCAACATTCTCAAAGGATAATAACATTAAACTTTTGTTGTGATCGTGACATTGTTATTTTTGTGAAACTATAAACGAATTTTGTGCATTGTGAAGGATTTAGTGGTGGGATTTTTGTGATTGCTGTGGATTTTTCTTTGAGACAAGATGCCGAAGATCTTCCTCATCAAGAACAGGCTGCACCAGCAGCAGCTGAGGCTCCAGGAGTCGCAGGGTCTGCTGGCCAAGGATGACCAGGGACTGTGTCCGGGATCATCTCCGCTGGACGACGGAGAACCACTTCCGCTTCTCAAGGACAGAAGGGACAGGAGAGATGGTAAGAATCATATTCAATATTGATATCTCGGATGTGGGAAATGATTGTTAAGTGTTCTCCACTTGGAAAGATTAACTTAAAAAATATATATTCCCACATGAGTCGGCGAGCCTTTTTCAAGTACCGAGTATTATTGACCTCACGATGAAAGATGTACGAAATGACTAGCTCCTTTCTCATGAGTTATTAGTATTATTTTATTACCAAAGCTGAGTCTTATTTCTGACTTCCTGAAATGACTCACTCTGAAAATATTAGAGAGTCATGAGTATACTATGTAGATAGATACTTGATTCACTCAAAAATATTTATTTACATTTTTCGCTTATTCACTACATGGGTATCTATGGGAATTTATTAGTGTAGATTCGATCGAAAATTGAATAAAATGTTCATACCGGTAATTGTACCAAATGGGTTCTACAGAAGAGACCGCTATTAAAATTCCAATACCCGCAGACGGACTTTTCAAATCAGGTTTTTTACTCGGTCTAAATCCTTGGTATCTCGTTCTCTTCTCCCACCTTCGGGTAGAACCCTGGAGAGGCAAGTGAGAGTGTCAAATACAAAAGGGCTACTTGGTAAAAAAGAAGAAAGTAATCGCAGACTCTCCTACGCATCGCCGTATAAATTAAATATGTTTTTTTCGTCGTTCGACTGACTGAGCTTGGATTTACAGCTAAAGAGACGCGAATCCTGGAAGTAAAATGTCGGGGTTTCACGCTTCACCGCCTATTGAAATCACTTTAGGCTAAGAAAATTTAGGATTTTAAAATTTGTTAGACGGCTTTATGTTTTATCAGAAGACCAGGCAATTTTATTCAGATGTATTTTACATTTTATTTGTTCTTTCTTAGGACGGACTTAGCGACTGTGAGTCATTCTAGGTCAAAGAGTTTTTCCAAAGTAATATATATACTTAATGATTCCAACGGTAATTATGCTAATAAGATTCTGGATTATATGTCATTAATTTATTGCCTTATGTCAATAACATTATTTAATGATACCCCACAGCGATAATTAAACAAAATATCGTGTTATTTCAATAGCTCTATTCCGATTACTGTGCACAAAAAGTATTTCAAAGCCATTACGATATTCCTGTAAAAATCGTAATTATCTAATTAGTTTCACGGAAAGCTGCATTATGTAGCTAGTAACTATTCTTTTATGATAAATAATCTTGCATACGAAGGCAATTTTCGTGGAAGTACTAAACATTATTTTCACAGCAATGTAGTGTATTTTATTTTTATTTATTTATTCAATTTTGAAAAATGTATTACAGTAAGAACGCTCTGACTGTCCAACTGGGAAGTTCTTTAGATCAGTGAAATTGACAAGCTTTGTTCCGTATGATAAAACCATTGGTAACCACTGACTGGTGAGTCTACTTAGTATTTTCATGTAGCAAATAATATTTCATCCCGCACAATTATATCGTGTTTGCACGTTACATTAAATTGGAGACAGAATGTAGTGTGGCTGTCGAAAGCAGACGGTATGTTTGTCAACTATATGCGTAACATATTCATACTTCATGAAGTAATAGCACTTACAATTCGTACGCAATATTGAGCTTACACGTACGATTGGCAAACTTTAACAATTTGAATTATTCGTTGCGTCAAACGAAGATCATCTTCGGAGGGACCGAACGTAATAGCCAGATATTCTGCGAAGTAAAAACAATATTTAGGAAGAGGTCATATTGTGTGGGTTACAATGATCGTTTTCAAGGTTTATCTTATTTAATATAGTTTTACAATTAAATATATAAATATTACATGATTAAACACAGTGTAGGAAATTATATATAAAATAGCTGTTCATCACCATAAAGAAACGGGTTTCTTGTGTTTGATGAGGAAATTTCGCTTAAATAATAAAAATGGCAATAAAAATATCGGTTAGTTTATACTACATACGAATCATGTAGTATTGGTATAAATAATTAAAGAAAAGAAAATAAAAGGTTTGTGGAAAAATAAAAAGACAATAATCTATTGATGGTAACAACTAAAAGTCTTGGTGGATATTTTAAATAATTTTGAGATTGGTTTATTCACATTAAAAAGTTAAGGTACACAATTTACATGATTTTGGACTACCAAACTAGGCAAATGCCCATATTATGGTACTCGGAATTTGTTGTACGAGTATATAATATTTGTTGTAATTTTACATGCTGTGAAAAAACAATATAAATAGAAATAAATGTGTTTTAAAACAATATAAAGTTGCATCTTGAAAGAAAAAAATAAAAAACGAAGTATTATAGTCGTACGGTATAAATATATGATTTTAAAAAATACCTGTGTATACGTGGCTCGGTTGCTTCGCTTTGTAAAATCTTAATTACGTTTGGCTTTGTATTATTTTTAACATGAATGTGAAATAGGATATTTGGACTTCTTCAAATAATAATTAAGTGAAATAACGCACTGCCACTGCCCCGTGACCAGATGTGAAAAGGGACCTAAGGCAGCAAAAAAACATATTTCTTCGTTTCAGTATAAACCATTTCTAGGAATAATCGGAGGATAACGAATGTCTGCTGCATTTCGCATGTGTTCCAAAACACATGTCGCACAGGAACAATGCGAATCAGTAGGAAGAATCGGATTCAAAACCGAAGATAATGTTTTGTTCAATTTAATTTTTGTGAGAATTCGAAATTCACCAATCTTGCCATTGTGTTTAAATGCCAATATAAGGATCATTTTTGTAATATTTAATCACTGAAGATATTATTAACAAATCTCAAATGAAATACGAAATAGAAAATAAAAAGGTAACGCTCACATCTGGGAATCGAATTCAGGGCCTCTGTCTTACTGTTACTAGCACTCTAACCACTGAGCTAATGAGACTTTCCATCATTTTTTTAGATATCGTATCTTAATTTAAGAAATACTAATATCATCTTCAATTACTTCCCATATTTTTGGCTGATTTCTTTTTGTATGATTAAAGTGATTAAGCGGTTAGAGTGCGAGATGCTTGGTTCAATTCTCAGATCCGATCGTTATCTTTCATATTTGTTAACATTGTCTTCAATAATTAAATATTGCATTGAAGTTTATAAGCTTCAATAATTTGAATAATTATTTTTGTAACATATCTCAAACGAAACCGTATTTCTCCACAACATTAAGTGTATTTTTAAATACGTTCGACCTTCCGTCGATTAAAAAACTATATGCCGGGCTTGTAATTCTTCGAACACATTAACATTCAAAATGAATCGTCCATAATTTATCCCTCAGACATTAAATGAATATTTCCTTCGAGACCTTTATCGGTCTGTTCTTTATGTTGGTCCCTCGTGGCTCACGGCAACTGAGGTATTGAAATTTGCCAGCATTGTTCGACACAAGATTTATCTCTCTCCTTAATGATGCCAGCGCGGATAAGTATGCGTATGGTCCATCCGTGACAACAGCATTCAGTCAAATTATTGGAAAACAACAAATAAATATGATCTGATGGGTAATCCAACAGACTATGAGAAAATGGAAATATAATCTGATGGGTTATCCAACAGCTTATGAGAAAAAGGAAATTTGATCTGATAGGTAATCCAACAGACTATGAAAACAAATAGATATATTCTGATAGGTAATCCAACAGACTATAAGAACAAGGAAATCATAATGAACCCGCCTTTTATTCAGGAATAATCTTTGATGCTTACTTGGATTTTTTTGGTGAGATTGGAATAAGCAATATAGAATCAGAAAAGCTATAATTATCCCACTGTTAGTTGAGTTAAATACCAGTTGATATTCGTAAATAAATCTGATTCTGGACCATACCCTTCCAAACATTCTAATTACCCTCAAATGAGCATCTTAAATTCCAACGTCCGATCAGAAAACTTTATTGTCCCTTTCGATAAATATTCATTATCACGTGTGAACGAGGCGGTGCAATAAGCTGAATAAACTTCGGCTTTATTATATTTGCCAGACGATTAATTTTATTCGAAACACGTGCATATGCCTTACATTCGCAGGCCAATATTACGGACATACAAACTTTAAATTGTAAATGGGTACTAGCGGATCGTAATGAAGGGTTAGTGTGGGTATATACTAATTTGAATCCATAATCTGTTCATCTAGAACTATAAATATATTTTTATATATAGTAAATAACTCGAATGTAAGACTAACAAATATTTCATTGTCAAAAGCATTTCAATGCAATTAAACGGGACTATAAGTACGGGGTTCATTCAACACAGTGCAGAAAAACTTGCCAACAGAGGCGACTAATGTGCTAGTCAATTCGTACGTTGTTTAACGTCTAGATTATTGCAAGTCTTCCCAAATAACAAATTGCAATCCATTTTCAACGCTGCGGCAAGAATTATCACCGGCGTATCTAAATATTCCCACATTTAGAGGATTTAAAAATCTCCGTTGGCTCAAATGTCCTGAAAGAACCCAATTGAAGCTCTGCTGGATGGTACTGTCACTCAACCAAATGGCTCCGGCTTGCTTATCTAAACTGTGTATTCCTGAAAATCAATTCACGATAATCAACCCTTAGTTCAGCAGCGTCGTCAGCTAACGGAAGGTTGAAGGAACCAAAGCGCATGCCAGATAATAGTGCTTTCGGAGTGTCAGGACGTAAAGTCTGGAATAAACTATCACATGCTTTAAGATTGATTGGAGACTCGACAGAATTCAGAGCTAAACTTAAAACTCATCTTTTCACACAATCATATCCATAAATGGTAGAAAAGCGCATACAAATTGCATAGAAGGCTAGCCGCGTAGTACTTACCCAAGTCCCTTATAGAATATGTACATTATTTCATGCACTAGTGCGCAAATTTGTCGAGTTACTGCTGTACAAATAGTCAGCAACTTAACACGGTCAGCGACGTTGTAAATAACTAAATATGTAAAAAATAAAATAACTGTTTACAATTTCGTATTTTTTAATTATTTTTATATATGAATACCGCATAAGAGTCCCAACTGCTCCCAACCGTCTGAAGCCAGTGAGACTATGGCATCCCCAATTGGGGAATGTTGTGAGGCTGAAGGTATTGGGGAGGGGAAGGGGAGGACGAAGGTGGGGAAATACCTGGCTATTCAGATCTAGTCATTTCAAGCAACGTTTCAATTCTGAATGGTGGTCTTTCACCAGGGCGATACTGAGAGTATCTTCCACTCTTCATTTAAACCTAAGAAGAGAAAAATTGTATTTACGCACATTACAGATATTGCAGACTATCTTGCTGTTAACATTGCTGAACCGAGCATTTGCTGCTTTGTTCAGATTTGTAGAATAATAGAATATAAAATAAATATAAATAAAAAATATTTCACATTATAATTATCGTACATGGAAACTGAGCGAAATGTGAAAGTAGATATTGCAATTTATATTCAATCGGATTCTGGAAGGTTGGTTTTGGCTGGAGTTAAAACTACCTACTAGTATAAATATATGACAACCTAATTAAGACCATTAATCAGAGTTAAGGAGAGGGGGGTTATTTATGAATTAGAAAAAAATGGTAATATTATTGCGCAATCATGATTCTAAAGAGAAAATAATTTCTACGTACTTTTAAAATTTACATGTGGTTGCAATACTTTCCCGGTACTTTTTAATAATGAACGTTACCAAAGTTTTGTAATGCGCATTTAAAAAATATTAAACTTAGTGTTTTTTTTAAATATAAAAACACGACACTATTCTCTTTTTTGGAAAATTTCTTCTCGATATTAGACAAAAAAAAACGGTCATATTTCTGAATTGATTTAGATAAAAACTAAATAAATATTACTTAAAAACATATGTTATGAATATTTTTCTCTGAATATTTTCCCAATAACGTTCTAAAGTATGTAATATCAATGACAAATAGGATTTAAACAGTAACTTCAATGTCATGCAATGTGCAGTGTTTTCTAATATATGTGTCCTGTGTGTGCAAAATCATATCATCTCAGCCCAAAACATTCTAATTTAACGTTTTAATAGTAAGTATGTTTCTGTATCTGTATATAATAAGATAAACCCTAGCAAGTAATATTTGTACAGCGCCCTTGAGGTGCTTTTTCACAAAAAACGGCGCTATACAAATCATCAAAGTATTATTATTATTTAGGTAGACTTCCCCGTTCAAGCCCTTTTAACAGTGATTGGTTGGTGGGGGGAGGTACCGAAGTATACCGGTATACCTCGGCAAGGTCACGCCAACGCTTTCCTGGCAAATTAAATGTCAAGTATGTTCAGCGACTCTTACCACACAAGGAAGACAGACTCATACAATTTAACAGTTTTTATTTCAACATTAAGTAATTTTTTTTTTTCAGTTTAACGGCTCGCAATGTTTTCTTACGTAAAAATATACATATTTTCGTTAATTATGGTTCGTATAGAAATTATAATACAATATTGATTTTTAATTTGTATGGATGACGTTCGACTATTTTCATTTAGCCGTCACCCTATTTTCTTAGAGATATGTGTACCTATATACCAGTGGCGTGTATTGCTCTATGTCCAAAGATAGGCTTTGTGTAGTTTTTCAAGTTGGGGTACTAGCGGGTACATAAATTACTGATGAAAGCGATATGTTTTACGGCTTTACTACAAGCAGTATGCGGATCCATAGCTTTGCGTTATGTATCCCGCAAAAAAATAGATTGAGAAAGTCAAATGAATGGCCAAAGGTGGGTTGCAAACCAAAAATTCGTCAAAGAGAAACAATTCATTGATTTGGAATGATTGTGACTTTGTAAATTTTTTTTTTTTTTCAATAGAAATTTATGGTGTTTTTTGTGTATTATATTTTCATTTCTTTTAATGGTTCGCTTTTTGGGGTGGGCATAGCTTTTCTGCATGCCACTAATATAGACCGAGAGTTAGATTAGCCTCGCATTCTTTCCGAATTGACTCATTCCGTAATTCGCGGTTTTTCCGAATATCGCCTCATTTCTACCACATTCGGTCTACTAATTTGTACTTTAAGAAATTCTTTCAAAAAGCGTTAGCTTTATAAGGGTGTCATTAAAATAACAAAAATATCTATGAATATGAACATAAAATAATATAATATCGGTATCCACCATGTTTTGGTATTGTCATTATATTACGCATTTTGTGGAGAAGGAAAAAATATTTACTTATAACAAAAAAACTCATGTATGTGTCATGGGGTCATTGAACTCACTATTTACCTGAAAAGTGCAAAATATTGTTCTCACCTTCAATCTATTATTCTTCTTATTGCAAGAAGATAATGTTAATCTTGTACGTATCAAAACAGAAAACATCGACTTTGAGGTCAGACTTTGAAAACGTAACGTTATTATTTCGTGGCCCGATTCATCCTACATTCACTGACATTTTTAAAACCGGACCGCACTGCATTTAGCGTGCATGAAACGGAATGTTTTTATAGAGTTTCGGCGTCACCATAACGGCACTAGAGTCGCCAGATAATTTAATAAACATTAACACCCACTCCGAATAAATCCGCGCCGAAAAAATAAGAAATATTGACACAAGAATAATATTGCGTTCGTTTAGGCCTCTCGTTTCAGAATTCGGAGGTCGATTGCGGCGCGACGTACCTCCACACTAGAGGTGGCCGGTGGCTGGTGACGTCACGCAACGGTAACCAATGATAGCGGTGTATGCCTGTGTGTGTGTGTGACGCTCGGTGTGACGGCAAATACTAGATATATGTATTTATGATATTCATCTCAACCACTTGTTGCGGCGGCATTGTGTTTTTTTCGCTCTATGCAGTTTAGTGCATCGGTCATGACCGCTGCTACCGCGAGTGGGGACCTAATTGCATGCATATTTTATACAGACATTTCGGCATTCGGCATGCCTAGCGGTAGTGCATACCTATACTTCATTGTTAAATCTAATCGTTTGTTTTTGTTTTGTTCACGATTGCAGTAAACGAGTTATTTTTTACGAGGCTTTTTACTGTTAATTTGATATTCACCCACGTATTAGTGCAGTTCTTAACGACTCATCTGACCTATGTTTATTTGTCGCTATAGATTGAAATAATGCCAGCTAAAAAAACTATTAAAACTGGAACGAAGTATCGTGTCTGATTCAGATCTGATACTGAAGAAAATAAGAATTTTGCAACAATATTAACAACGGAAGCCGCTGTTACTCAATTTTATAAGTAAATAAACATACGATTTATATTATAAATGATCAACGCGATGAATTATTGGTACAGTACACAATCGATCGACACGATCTTATCTACCACTCCCGCCGAAACAATTAGCCGCGTTTAATCTCGACGCCAAACACCTGTTTCTCGCTCTGTCCGAGCCCGAGCAAGACGCGGCGAGATCTTCTGATCGCCTTCCCCTCGCCGTGACCCGCTTAGCTCAGCCATTCGTGCCAAGTACAAGGAGGTTTCCCACATCCATCGCCTAGGCTGCGGCTATTGCGTAGTCCATTGCCGCTGTTGCCAACCAACTGCTCCGCTGACGCTGGTCGAGATACTCGGCCAATTATTATTAGCGAACCCAGATCTAAACAATCCCACTCAGGCCATGACGAAGATACTATTTTACAAGTTATTATTGCGATGGACCTATGACGGAATCGAATAGATCAGAATCCTAAAGACCTGAAATAAATCAACTGCAAATCAAAATTATTGGTCGGCTTTTGATAGTTTGTAGACAATGACACATTCGAAAGAGGTAAGGGTGGATAATTATATAGTCAAATTATACTCGATAAATTATAATTTCACTTGTAATTGACTGACAACTTTCGGTTTAGGCATTTCAGTTTCTTGGTGGAAATGCAACGTGCTCCTCTTAAGACAGGTATCGACATCTTCCTTACTTACTCGTATAATGAAACTCGATCAATCTCATTGTTAATCACAATATGGCGTTTATTCAATGGCATCCACGAATATTACAAAGAAATAGGGCTAAATCTTCAACAACGATGATGCTGTATTTTCAATATCCTTTTTAAAATGACCTCGACACAACGGAAAATAATCTTTCAGTAATTAATGAAGATCGATCAAATATTCAACAGACCTTTACGTGGTTGTATTTTTTCCGCCTGAGGCGCAGTTATGCCCACGTATTCCATGTTTGAAAATGGGTATTACTGTGTGTAAACCATGTTAGAAATAATTCGCAGATGGTTTAAAAGCATATCTTCTGAAAAAATGGTCTAGTCGTATCCCTGTAAAACATTTCTCACATGAACTAAATGAAGTCAACCAAGTAAATCATTAGGGATATTGTAAGGAAATCAAATCAACACTAGTTGTTCTTCAAAGATTCGTTTCAAACTTTAGCCGGTTTACGCTCTAAAATATGTATTCGCGTACCTAAATTTCGCAACACGGTTTGCATTAATTCAATAGAGTCGCGCTATCGACGGGATGATAGATCCGCACCAACTAATAAATCATCGGACGAATGGGGAGCTGAGATGAGCATCATAATTTATTATTACTTTGCAGAAGTTTTGCAATGGCCACTGTTTCTTAACAAATTACTGAGCCTAATTATTAGTGAACCTATCTGCCTTCAGATCTAACAAGCCTGGCAACTCATTGAAATTAAAACTTCTTCCAACAGTCTCGGTTACTCAAAACATCACGACTTGGTGGAATCTTAAGGAAGGTTGATAGCTATGTGTGTTGTAACCGCATTTTTACGTTAAGCCTAACCTTTGGCACGCAACGTAATCAAGGTCCTATTTTTCCATCGGGTCAATCATCTTTATACCTATGACTAGGACACCGAAGACTATTAATAACCGTCATTTTGTACACGAGAAGGGAACACAGGAAGCCTTTACGAAGCCTTCTAATGAATATTTAATTGCTGTACCTTCAAATATTGAATTGCTTGATAGTTCACCATTTTATAGACATACGTTTTCCATTCGTCGGGTTAGTCTTTGTTAGTGAATTCTAAGCAGTGAGGAGATCTATAGATGCGAGCGCAAAGGCTCTTCTTAGAATTCTTGTTATATAAAACCTTCGCATCGAAAACGCCCTCGTGGTTTGAGATGACGAGATTACCGGAGACTATGTAGTTTTTTATTCGAATTCAATCGGAGTGAATACGAGAATTGAGCAACACAACCTTCTTTATCCAACTCGGCGTTAATTATTTAGGCTCACGTGAAGATAAAACCGCAACGCCTTTTAGCATTTTTTGAAAGCGACCTTTTACAAAAGAAGTCTAAGTTTGAGTAAGGTAGTCACACGCATGTACACATACCTACCTGCGAAGGTATGAAAATAAAAGATTGTTAGTAGAATGATCTGCGATTTAATCAATTAATAAGATTATGATACGCAAATAGAAATGCAAATCAATTTTTTCAATTAACTTTGTACGTTCGAGTGGCGCATGTTGATTGAAAAATATACCTACTACTGTTTTAAAGTCACCACACTTCATTGATACACAAGTAGATACAACCTACAGAGTATTTCAGACGTAAACTGTAGATACTTACACTAATTAATACCAAATATCGTTATCAACTAATCGGCAAGAGGCAAAATAATTATTCTTTCGAAAATACTCATAGCTATTCGTGGAAGTTCCAAATGTTGGTTTTTTAGCTGGAAGATTTCTCTTCATGTGGGTTTTATCTTTCAGTCGTAATCAACATGTCAAGAAAATAATTGCTGAACATCAAAACAATCGTGCTAAGCATTTCTAAGTGTTCTAATTTACTGGCTATTCATAATAATATGATTACTATGATAAATCACACCTGCGTTGACTGACAAACAGCGCAGAGCTGCATAATGAGAGGAGCATGCGAGGTGCATAATACTGCAGGTAATGCAGGTACCCAGCTAGAGCTATGTATGTCATGACCCGCGGAACCCGCGATGGTCCGTTGTGTACACATTCCAAGATGATTGCCCGCAGCTCGGCTGAATTTGTGCCACTCCTAATGGGACAATTACCGGCCGCAAGGATAAAGGACTCTATCAATATGTAGGTAAACACACTTCAAACCTATAATAATTTCCGTGCCAAAATCAAACTGTCATAATCTGGTGTCAAATGAGACTAAAGGCCGGTAATCCCGTTTTTTTTTAGATCGGCTTGAAAGTCTTGGTTGCATTAAGTTGCGTGAAGTTTCTGCTAAAAAAATATGTATTTTTTAAATGATAAAATGGAATGAAAAAAATATATATAATTTGACCGATCAGTGGCTGAGTTAGCATCGCGTCTGGATCTCACCCAAGCATCGTAAATTCAATTCCTCCGCTGACTAAGTCCTCCATCAGAAGAAAAATACAGATCTATAACACACATCAAGTAATCATCATAAAGATAGCTGCCAATAATATGGGATTAAAAATGGAGAATAATATTGACAAATCTTGAATTTGAGATATGATATCGACGAAGATGATATAAATTGAAAAGAAATAAATTGACAGTAATGAAAATAAAGTTTGTAAAGCGGTTGCCCGGATAGGCAGAGGTCCTGGGTTCGAGTCCCAGATGCGAAATCTTTTTATTTTCTGTCGTTTTTCCCGTTTCAGTTTCATTTAAGTTATGTTAATATTATTTTCATCGATTTGTTTTCTGCTATGGATTTATTAAATTGTCAAGGATAAATGGAAAACACCAGTGTCTGAAAAGATGTTGTATTTTGCGCGTGTTCTTCTATAAAATCAGTATTGTGTGTATTTTTGGACAACTGGATAGTTGAATTGAATCTGGTAACAACCCTGTACCAGATAGCAACTTGACGAACGTAAAAATCACTCAAGCCGAGCTTAAAAAGCAACTATACTACCGGCCCTAAGAAAACTCAAGCGAGGATCACGTATTCATAAAACGTATTGAAATGCAGGCAACAATACAAAATTACCGTCATAACGGAGATACGTTGATCTACATTTAAGCGCTTCGCTCAAGTCATGATATCTCGTCGTCAGTTAGAGTAATGATTAATCCACTTTTATCCATTTGTAATTAATAAACGTATTCCATACTACCTATGATCCATACAAAATAAATAAATTGTATTCATTAACGGGGGTTATATTTATTGATTCTAGGTAGACCTACTATCCGAAGGTGGGGCATATTCCTTAAACTCGGAGTAAAGATTTATCGTCATCTAAAGTTCTACTCGTATATAGTGAGAATATAAAAAGCCGACTATTTATACGGCAATAAAGTACATTTTCTTCAAGTCATCACTTTAGGGGGTTATTATCAATAAATGACCGGTCAGTGCCAGAGTAGGCATCATGTCTGGGTCTCACCCGGGCGTCATGGAATCAAATCCGCGTCTGGATAAGTCCTCCATCACAACTCAAGCAACATCTTCCGCTTACTGTGGGGGTAATAAGAGATTTTCAAATATTGTCAGGTTATTCGTAAGATTAATTTATAAGAATAACTTCGTTTACACCACTTTTATAATCTCTAAATATCGACATGTTTCGAAAGCGAAGCTTTCCTCGTCGGGAAAAAACGGTATACTAAAAATAATGACAAGTATAGACAAACGATAAACGTAGAAAATAATAATATATATATAAAATATTAAATAATAAATTTACATTTGTAATTCAAAAAGAATTTATTTTTAATATTAGTATAAATAGAAGTATATATTTCAAGTTATTTACGGCCAACAGCTATTAGTGTAATTGCGTTAAATAGACTTGCATATTATCAACGTTTTGTTAATGCTATCGGGCACGTGTTTCAGTTTACAATGTTAAGTTTTGTATTCACTGTGAATTTTAGATAATTTATTTATCCACAATGTATGCATCGAGTTTAGTTCGTAACGTATGTATGACAAGTGGGAATGGATGCACCGCTATAAGGGTTTTTTTCTTAGATCAAGGATTTAAATAGGAACTCAATAAATAAAAAAATTAAAGAGAATTATCAATTATAACACTAGCTGATGTGTACTCGGCATTACTCCGGTTTTTTTTATAAAGTTGTGAAGTCTTGTCGTTTGGGTGCCATAATTGATTTGACAGCGAAAGTAATGCCTCGTGATAACTATTACTATCTCTTAACAAAGATTCATTTTAAAATTTTATTTTAATCCAAACATTTGTTTTTTCAAAATATATCGAGGTAATAAAGTTCTTTATTAGGTACCTACTTGTGTTTTCCATTTTGAAAATATTCTACCCAACAAACCTTTTTCTTTTGAATATGTAATTTGTGGCTAACCAGAGTGGTATATCTATGGGCTAACACCAATACGACATGGCGGTTCAATATTTTTCATACTAATTTTAAAACGTTATAGCAACAGTTTTACATATCGGATTTCATTCACACCTTCCTGTCACTAATAAGAACAAACTGTGCTATTTTCAGCGAAATCGGTGCAGTAATTTTTGAGAAAATCGAGGACAGACGGACACACAAACATTCATTTATAGATATGTAACAACGTTGTATTTCAGATGGGAATTCTCAGTGTGATTTATAATGCTTGCGAGTCTATATTACTTTACTTGTGTTTGTTACACATATACGAATTGTCTGCATTGTCACTTTACATAATGAATTATTCAGTATTTTTATGCACTTTTCTGCATTATTGAATAGCGATTAATAAATCATTGAATTCATTGAAGATATAGAGTAAATGGACTGTCTGGCACGTGAGCCTCGAAAATAAAACGTAGATACAAAAACACCAAGGCATAGTATTCCATACACGGGTTTGATTCAACATTGCTACAAGTTATTGTTGTGATTGTGTGACATTAAGTGTGCATGCATACAATGTACTCTTACACTTATTAAATAATAACAAACATTATAATAAAGTACACCCAAGTGCTCGTGCCATCTTAACCTTCGAACAAGGTCAGTTTTTCCGTTATATTGTATCACTTTTTACGCGAGCAAAGGTAATTATTATTGATTAATCAGTTCTGATATGGCATGCCGCACAGGTGTACGCTAAATGTCAAGCGTGTCTATACCTCCATGCTAATCTGACATCTACATTATTTCGCTTTATCCAACTGAGACATGTAAAGAATTCGCGCGTTGTCCAAACAGGTCGAATGAATCCCGGGTATTTATAATCGCGGTACAACAAACTGTAATCCAATGAAGGTGTTATTCTCGTTCGCCGTATCCCGAGTCGCGGCGGCAACAACAGCTGTCAAAAGTCGAAACGGATGAAGCTAAACTTCCATTTTGATTTCAAAGAATGAACTAATCAGGTTATTAGTATTGATCTTCCGCCTACTGATGTCTAACTAAGTAACGACAAACAAGCCCTTTCCCCGCAAGGGTAGGCAGAGAGGACGGACCGCCAAACAACTCGATCTTGGCATACACTTCTTGCTTCAATCACATTCATACATTCCTCTTCTGTTATTCAAGTATTTGATTAACTTGATCGTAGCATGTCTTCGCCGGGCGTCCCCGGCTTCTTGTTCCATTCACATTCGCGTCATATATTCTGTTTACACTCCTTTCTTCGTTCATTCGCTCTACATGCCCAAAACAACTAAGCGTTCCTTTCTAAATCTTACTCAGCCATGCATTATTTACGAATCTCAACATTCTTCACAAGATTATACATGGTTTTACCACACAGATCTCATTTCTACAGCATTCAGTCTAATTTCATCCTTCCTCTGCCTGTTCCATGCCTCGCTGCCATACATCGGGGTTGGTATCAGTACTCCATTGTGGACTGCTAGCTTCGCTAAATGTTAACCAAATGATTTCATGTATTATGAAAACTGGAGATCGAATGTTTAAAATGAATTCTTTTGTAAAAATATTTAAACTGCTTTTATGGTTATAGAAATGACAGAATTGTGACAAAACGGAACATGATGAAATAATAGGTTAGGTTTGTTGTTTGTTTTTTCGTTATTTTTATTCACCTTTCTTGAAAATTCTGTTTCGGAATAGAACCATTTGAACCACGTTCAGTAAATGTATCTACAAACGACCGAATAGGCACGTATTTATATCGTTGTCCATGCCCTTTGCCAGTAACGTACAACATATATTATTATTATTATGAATGCTTCGGGCCTTTAGAATGTTATTACCTGTGGCCGGAGTTTCTCGATGCAAGCAGAACAAAGCCCAATCGCTTACAGCTTCTTTTTTTGGCCCACCCAATCCATTGTTTGCAATTTGCGGTACATACGGGCGGAGAATTCCTGCTGCCTCGGCCTACAGGTATCCGTATCAGACTGTGCAACTAAAGGTATAGACTATAAGTGTAGAACATATGGGAGTATTTGGTGCAACAACATTTTTAATGCAATGGGCGATGTCTGCATTCTCGATACGACTGAATATCAATAGTAATGCATTCGCTCGGCAGAGGTCATCGGGAACCGCACGATTTACCCAACACGACGTGTTTCTTTTACACATTTTGAACACGAAAACATTTAACATGGATTGTGTAAACCGCTAATTACAACAAAACCCTTCGAAACAACATTCAACAGGAGGTTTTTTTATAAGTTTAAATTATTCTTTTGTAGAGAAAATCCACATCAATTTCTTATTGTGAAGCCAATGAAAAAAAAAACAGTGTAGGAAGAGTGAATATATGACGCTATAGTGAATGGTAGAAGAAGTTGGGTCATTCCAAGAGTCAGAATAACAAGAGTATGTGTGAAACGATGTATGAATATAAAGGAAGTAAGTATGTACCAAGACATTATGTGGCCGTCCATCCACTCATCATCTCTTCAGAGGGCCTTTAAAGATAATCAAATCGTCAATTGCCAACATCCACTGTAGTGATAGGATTCCGGATATATTTGGCGATAGCCCTCATAACTTCAGTAAGTTTCTCGAATCTCTTATTTTCATTTTCCTCAAACTTTGTTTTCTCTTGTTTTTTGTTTCTAATTGCCTTTTTACACGTTTTTGTACACCATTATTGGAGGGTGCGTATTCACTTTTTTTTCTTTATAATTTTTAAAAATATTAAACCTCTATGCTATATATCTTCTTCTTTATATAAATAATATTGTGTTTGTTCTATATACAAATCTACAGCTTTATTCCGAGCAAACAAGAGGAAGGTTACTGTTTACTCTTTGTACATAATTAGATAAAGAATAGGAAGTAATATTTGTACAGCGCCCTTGAGGTGATTTTTCACAAAAACAGCGCTATAAAAATAATTCAATTATTATTACATAAGACTTCGAAAACCACCCCCATCCCCCTTTCCTATCCCTTAAAGCAGAATGTTGGTATTTTCAATGATACTTTGCCCACTTGACGTTCAAAATAAGAGGAAAATTACCGGAAAAGGGTATGGTTAATACGTAATCAAAATTGTACTCTAAACCGTACATGGTCCCGGGCAAAGCCGAGTACTTCAGCTAGTAAATAAATAAAAACATCCAATAT
Source organism: Halesus radiatus (assembly GCA_022606495.2). Lineage (NCBI taxonomy): Eukaryota > Metazoa > Arthropoda > Insecta > Trichoptera > Limnephilidae > Halesus > Halesus radiatus. The sequence goes on along the minus strand of JAHDVE020000535.1, from coordinate 15,045 downwards.
TCATTTGACCGGACCAGGTTAGGTCATCATGTTGGAATGCGCCTTATCTGTCGCTGATAACCTTACAAATTAAAGTTTAATGGGTAATGGCGGGTTCGGACCGGAGAAACAAAGAAGCCTCAGGTGAGCCCGCCGTGATGAGTCGAGTTGAATCACGCCACCGGTTACACCTGATAGCGTTAACCGCGGGTTGGTGAACTCATCACTGATTACCATTTCCCATGTGACGACTTGATGTACCTGACAAGAGCCCGTGTTAGGCCGTGGTGGTTGACTGGTACAGTGGAATAGTTATTGTCGAAAATTGACATTACCAAATCATTAGGTAAACCCAAATAACGTTATGTATCGTGACACCAACCGAACTCATGTAAGTTTAATGAAATTAGCTCTCAATTTAATTAAATTTCATACCCGGGAGTACATTTTATTTTTTATGGAAATTCCGCACACGAGTCCCAACTGTCCGGAGCAGGTGGGACCACGGGATCCCCAATCGGGATACGTTGTAGATATGGTCGATATTCCTATCTCGGTTACTTGGAACCGGTTCCTTTGTTTTCACTGGCAACGGTGGGTAATATTTCTCTGAGGAACCGGTTCCTTTTAGAATATTTATCCAAAATGAAAATTGCAAAAACGTGGCAAAACGTGTGTTTTTTCTCAGAATTCTAATTATAATTTAAAATTTCTTTAATATATTATATATGAGAAACTCGTATTATTTAGTTCCGAGAGATCGATACTTATCGACCAATTGGAAGTTGGAGGGATTGGCTTTGAAATATTTTCACAAATATCAGTCATCAAAACGGAAAATTTATTAAAAAGTATAAAAACAGAGTTGTAATATTTATTACAAGGTAATTTCAATATGAACCTTTTTTGTGCAAAAATTACTTGCAGTAATACTCCATGCAATCCAGCTGTTGGAAACGATAACAGTCGAAACGAGTGTAATATTAACTGATATATAGCTCATTTTTAGAGTGATTTGCGCTGCTTGCGCCCAATAAAGCTACAAAAATACTGTCTTGACTAATATAGTTTTTTAACATGAACGGAACCGGGTCAGGTTGCAACTGAAGATACGAAAATAATTGTTAAAATAGAAACATTTTATTATGATGAAACGATTATTACCCCAAAAAATTGTTTAAAATTTATAAGTTTAGTTTATTTTTACCTTCCATTTTCCTAGGGTGGACACAGCTTTTCATCCTCTATGAACTGCACGTCACTGCTATCTACCACCCTCACCACTGAGCTCTCAATTCAATTTCATTTCATCCCCCGCAACATGGACGTAGACGGAAAAAATACATTTTATTGCATTTTTTTCGTCACGTTTACTTTACAAAGGAAACACTGTTACAATGTTACTTATGATCAATTCATTTATTAACTTTTTCACACTTTTCGCAATGTCACAACTGAAATATTATTCGTTAAATGCGTTTTAAGGACCCACTTATAGGTAATGCTCGTCAATATCATTGATTTAACCTCCGCACTTTCGTTGTACGCTTCATAAATACTTAGTTTTAGGTCGCAAACAATAAGCTAATTAGCAACCATCGTCGTTGCAATTTATGTAACGTATTACATTCAATCATTTCATTGCGGGATCAATACAACGTTCGTTCGTTATTCCCCGTTAACGTCAAATAATCCTTCATTCTGACCCACTTTGTCGTTGCCTAACACCGAATAATCAGTTTTCCTCTCCTTGTCGGTGCTGTCAACTGAGTTGACATGTTAATATCTCTGTAAATAGCGGATTTCGTATTTTATATGTTTCTCTACAATTCGTACATTTATGTAGTGGATAAAATCATTATAATATATAAGTACTTACCTATGTATCGAATGCACCAGAAAAAAAATGCTTTGTTCAAAAATCGGGAAAAAATTTGTCAATATATACTTATGTTTGAGTACATTGCTTTATGGCCGAGTGGTGCGGTAGCGAGCCAGGGGGTACAAAGGTTCACTCACCGTGCCACAATGCGCGGTCGTCAGCGGTAGTAATGGTAGTAGTAGCAATAGTTTTCAGTACTTATGCACAATATATTAAAAGTGTTTCATTTATTTATTACATTACGTGGATGCATTTATATAGCATATAGAATAATAGAAATAACATAATATTGTATAATAACTAATAACAATTGAGAATATTTAAACAACTGAAAATAATTAAAATGTGTTCAAGTGCTATTTATGTCTTGTCAAGTCGATAATAGTTACCAGCTTACCGTATATCGATAATAGTTACCGTTACCTTCGATGGGTGTAATATTTTGTAAATATTGTTTTTTTTTCAATCTGTCACTAAGTGTGTTATAAATAAGAGGTATGACTAAATTTAATTGACATTATTTAATAATTGTTGAGATTTTGTATTTTTATCTATCATAAAAATCACAAAACTTTAAATGTGTACACTTAGTGTACAGCACCGGAGCTCGGGGAATATTCCAGTACCCTAGGGGAAAGGTTAATTTTTTTCTCATTTATTGCAATATATCTATATATAGAAACTAAAAAGTAAATTACCTTTCATTTTAATCCTCACCCGATTTAAAATTTAAAAATGAATCAGTTTAAGTCATTACTCTCGATAGACGTATTCCCGATATTGAAACTATAACCCGGAGTGTCCTTATGTTTCGCAACGCTCGACCTGAATAGACGATGTATATATTTTTTTGTATAAATGGTTGGATGCTTTTATTACGGTGAAATTTGCATGAAAGACTCCGGTGCTTAAACAGTGTAGCTGTGTGCGGTTAGTAAAATTACCTACCGATGGGCTATTGTCACTACTCTGCTCTCTGATATAATATGACATGTAACTCACATAGGAAATAGCAGTAGGAACCCGTGCGGGCGCAATGAGCGTATGAGGCAGGAGCTAGCCAAAGCCAGCTCGTTGTGCGCGGAATCACGCAATAATTTGCATAGATAGTAAAACTCCAACAATGGGGAAATGTGTTGCCAATGACATCAATTAACAATGGCCGCCGGTTAACGTGGTGGTTTATTTAACACCAGCGGTATCTGTGTCACCCAACCACATAATGTATAGGTACATCGTGTCCATGGCAACGCCGGGTCACCAGTCGCCAGCTACCACAGTTAACTTATTATTACAGGACAATTAAATGTGTGAACAATTCGACACAAAACATACAACTCGGAAAAGGAATATCACAAAATTTACACCACGAGCGTGGCTCAGTTTCATATTTCATTATCTTTGGAAAACAATCAACGGATGTGAATATATTATTAATAAAAACGCGATCAATTCATTGCGAGAACACAAATCTTCTTCTTCTCTATATGTGAAAATGAATGTTTGCCTGTCTGTCCTAAATTTTTTCTAAAATTACTTGACCGGTTTCGCTTAAAATAGCACAGTTTGTTCTTATTATTGCCGGGGAGGTTTAGAGTTTTTATTAAATCCAATATGTAAAACTGTTGCTATAACATTTTAAAAATCGTATGAAAAATATTGAACCCGCCATGTTGTATTAAGGTTAGCCCATAGATATACCACTCTGGTTAGCCACTGATTACACATTTACAAGATGAAGGTTTGTTTGGGTAGAATATTTTCAAAAGGGAAAACACAGGTAGGTAGGTACCTATTTAAGAACTTTATTATTTAGATATATTTTGAAAAAATAAACGTTTGGAATAAAATAAAATTTTCCAATGAATATTTCTTTGTTTAGATATAGTAATAGTCGTCACAGGGCATTACTTTCGCTGTCAAATCAATCATGGCAATCATCAAAAATTCAGAACTTCATAATTTTATTACTAAATAAAAATTAAAAATCCCAAGCAAGGCCGGGTACACATCAGCTAGTCTTCAATAAAGTAAAAAAGAAATACAAAAAAAATGTAGTAGGAATGAAAAGATAGGTCGGTATGTTTCTACAATAACTTGAGTTCGCCTAACGATGTTCAATATCAAAAGGTTGTACACGAAAAGGTTACATTTTTAGTTGGTTTTAGGGTTTTTGGAGTTAATCAAAACTCATTGTGAATGTGTGAATAATATGCACTGCCTAGTGTCTAATTATCTATCTACGACGGCCTCCGTGGTTGAGTGGTTACGATCCTCAGCAACTATTTGATTAATTTATGATATTTCACGATTCGCTCCTGTGAAAGACCACCATTCAGAATCTAAACGCCCTAAAATATGTCCAAAATTACCGAAAATGAGTTAACTGCCTGAAATAATTTTAGCCGTGTTTGGCGACCATATCTGAATAGCCAGGTACTTCCCCGCCTTACTCTTTCTCATCTCGGTCCTCTCCCCACTACCTTCAGCCTCACAACATACCCTAATTGGGGATACCACAGTATCACTGGCTCCAGTGGAGTCAAAGGGACTCTTGAGCGGTACTCACATATAATTAGTTAAAATGTAATATTTTGGATCCCCGGAAAGTGAAGATTACAACTGCGCAAACAGTGGCAAATTTTCTCCTTTGTGAAATGAAGCGGAGCGCGGAGGTTGCACGAAACCGACGGCAATGGCACCAGCAACAGGTGAACAGGTGCGACGATGCGACAAATGATTTGATAACTAACACAAGTTCATTGTTATGAGTATTATTCTATCGAGTAACTGTAAGTCGCACCTGTCGGCGTGACGGGCAAGTTGAAGGTCAAACCGTTGTCCGTTTTAACGGTCTGCGTAAAACGTCATATATATTTTTTGCTCAATTAACAAACCCTATTATAGAGTTTATGCTAATGGAGCGAAGGGTAAACGTTTCCGGTGAGGGGAGCACTCAGTACTCAGTACACCCCTCTGATCTATAAAAGGGGAAACCAAATCTACAGTCCTAACCTAACACAATAACCAATAACCTGCACTTTTCCTCCAGAATTCTTAAACCGCTGAGAATTCCGGACCAGCTTTTAATGGTAATGCATTTGCGATATTTCGTATTTTCGCTTTGAACCAACAAAAATAAACACGCAGAATGACAAAAGGCCGACAGCGCCCATCCAAACAAAGAGCTTACAGCGCGGACTAGATACCGCCTACAGATTATCGCGTATGGAAATGAACCAGCGAGTTTTTACTTTGTTTACTAAAAATTACTGGTTTTACATATTTATCACACACGACACAGCGGTGTATTTGAGTTTAAATCATTCGTTTCTAACTTGTAGCTTCCCATGCTTCAACGATACAAGGTGGAATGAAACAAGTGATAAAATATCCCACAATTTTCACCTTCAACCCGTGGCTTCTATCTCGATGTCCTGTAAGAATGTTTAATATGGGAGTAGGTTACTGCCACCTGATTTGTATAATTTGTAATATATGAGTGCGTTCTGAGCACACGACAGGATATCTCCTAAATATTGTAATGCGTTGGTTAAATTTAAATTTGATAACAAGTTCACTTGCTCCGACTACCCTCTGTCCTTCGGGGAAATGTATTGAGAAATAAAGCCCGCATTTTGCATATCATCTTTTAAACATAGTAGAATAATTTACCAGCCAACCGGGGTAAATGACTAAGAAGTCTGATTATATGAACTGGTGCTTGCAATAAGCGTTTTGCAGCAAAGGTTGATTGTGCACTTTGAAATACTAATATGGAAACTCGTACGGTTCCGAAAAGGTGAAACACCATTTACCATTTACTACACGTGTGTTCTCGGGAGGTAACATTGTAATTTCCTTCACGGGTAGAAACTGTACGGTGTGAGATATTTACTTGATACATCACTCTGCAACGGAATTCCACAGCTTACCACCATTCCAAGTTGTTTCCTATAGCAGTCCTTTGTAGTAATTCCGTTTCAAAAAGGGGTTTTCGTTGACCCTCCCACACACTTCAGAGAAACCAGATCTACTTTGATATGTTTTCTATGCATATTATAATAAATGTATAAGTCAATACGGTTTTGTCTTGCGCCTCGCTGTTCCACCATTTCACTGCTCTCTGTTGCATGACGTGCCCTTGATGCTTGATCGTTAGGAAGCCAGCGACAAAGATTCGTACAAGTAAAACAGTACCACGGGGTAAACGGAGCAATTCATTTCCTGCATGACTCATTCTAGATCACGATTGGATGTTACATTTAGCCGCGGGGTCCCCACTCACCTGTTGGTTGTCTGAGCGGCGGTGGTCGGACTGGCTCGAGATAGTCAAGGCTGCCGGGGTTGCTACCCGTGGGAATAGCGGGGACCACTCAAGAGGAACATCTGAATAATTTGATAGTGTCATGGAATTCGTTCGAAAGCGCCTCGGTGATGCCGCATGGATGGAAAGAATGGTAGAAAGAGGAACATGTGAGAATCAAGGAGTGAAACATCCTCGAGACTTTTTCAGAAAGTCAAATCTACTTTTCCCTACCATTCATTTGTAAAATACGAAACATAATTCTGAAAATATTTCAGATGCTAACGATAATCTGAGTTAGCAAATGTATTATGAGGACGCACATAAATCCGAAAAAAAACTTTCATGTTACGCAGTCGCACTTGCCTACGATATTTTATGGCCTGTTTCACTTTCGGTCGAAATCTTTCGGCACAAAACATTCCCAGTGAAGCGAGGATCGGATTCCGAGATTTGCTTGTCGTTTCCTTTTCAATAAATCTGGACCATTCTATTTTTTTGTAACAATAATACCAAGGGATCGGCCATACTACTAAAACGTTTATTTTATTGTGAAGCAGACGTGCTTTAACGACGAATTGGGTGGGTACTAGGTACGGGAACAGGATACGGTTTGAAGCAATCCTCACGTCCCGTGATATTATATTGCGGTTGAATGCTTTCGAGGCTGTTAGGTAAATTTGAAGATGCCCTCCTGATACGTTATAAAATCAACGGTAAACTTAGATATCATTTCGTATATTATGATTCACCTGGTTACCACAGAGAGAAGCTTGACCGCAATGTCTAAATCACTCCTCTCTCTGAGAATGAAAATAAGGACAAAATAACAGCCCACAACTTCTTTATAATTATAGCGCAGGTAACTGCATGTAACTGCAGGTAACACACAAAGAGCAAATAATACATAGAGATGCCCTAACACGCAAGCGGAATAAACCGTAATAAGAGGGGTTGGGGGCGAGCTAGGCGCTAGGCGTGCGCCAATTCAAGTAAAACAGCAACTAAGTAAAAAGGTTTTTATAAATAAATTAAAAATTACTTTGTAATCACCACTCTTAGTATTCTATATATTCCTGATGAGGAAAGCTTCGCTTCCGAAACTTGTTGAGATGTACATATTAATAAAGTGGTGATCACAAAGTAATTTTTAATTCATTCATTAATAATGACGCCACAAAGTGAATACCAATCTTTTGAAGAAATTATAATGAAGGGTATTTAGTTTGACCCTTTTTATAAATGTTTTGTAATTTGCTTACCATAGTCAAAATCATGCGAAACAAACGTAGTCGGAAGTGAACCAAAGCTGGTGCCAAAATGGATGTCACGTGACCTTTGCCTTCAGCCGTCGAAGTCGTACTTAGGGCAAGTCTATTAACCCTGACGTCAGTGACTACATATCACATACCTACCATATATTGCAGATAAAAATAATAATACAACTGCGTGTCTCATGAATCATTCTTTAATAACCTAGTGCAAAACTGAAAAGAACTCATAAATCAACAATAGCAAACAATGATGTGTCATCGGCGTCATCGACTACCTGAGTATGGGAAAGCATAGGAGTAATAAAATTATCTAATTAATTTAAAGTAACCCTTAATCGCTGTAGCTTTCACTCTTTTAATTGCTGCTTTGACAATAATATAACGTATTTAAGAAATAGAGAAAGGAAGTGGGTTGAGTTGAACAAATAAATCATTTAAACATGCATCTATTTATTGCTATATGGGTTTGCATAAGGAACCTGTATTTACCTGGACAACAATAAACTGTCTACAGGTAACAGTGCAGTGTGCAGTGAATGCACCACCCTTGATATGCCGCGCATCGGCAGAGGGAGGGCTTAGTAAAAAAACTGACCCTATTATGCGTATTTGCGATCCGCTTCTTGAAATTCTTACCATCATATTTAAACTGCACGGGCAAATACCATCAGGTAACCAGCCAACCACACCGCTGACCGCGCTCCGAATATTAACGTCGTACTTAACCCTAAACTTGTCGACAATCATGAATCCGAAAATCATAAATAACGTAACAATATTTGATATTTTTATAATATTTATATTTTTGTATTATTAATGTTTTTATAATGTTGATATTTTTATAATATCGGTACTTTTATAATTTTGATATTTTTATAGTATTATTTAAATCGGTCTTACAAAATTGGACTCTAGTATCTCAATAACAAAACTGTAATGCTGTTTCCATTATTTTTTTCTTTTTAATTTTTTTTCCAACTTATGTACATAGATCACAACATGCTTGCGCCTCTGTATCCTAATGTTGCCCTACATATGTATGATGATTGTTATTTATTGTTGTATTATATAATATTTTTGAAATAAACTCTTGCTGACAAGCTACTTGCAGTGGCTTAGCGGGTATAAGTTCCCACTGTATATAATTAATATTATACAATAAAAATAATAAAATGATAACCCTCTGATGCGAATTTTGCCGTTTTTCACTAACATAACGCGATAGTAATCACAATTCGTAGTTTTTACGCGATTCGATTCGAAGTATTTTAAAATATGAAAGTACCTACTCGAGATTTATAAAAAAACAGCTCTCCAACATTTTTTTTGCTGCAAAATACCTAAAAGTTAACGTGACATCACTGTTGTTCCAAAATTCCACCGCTTTTACTGAAACATTACGCGAATTTCGCAAAAAGCATCGCGAATTTCGCTAAAAATAACGCGAAATTTTCAGGACCCTTACTGATGGAAAACAACAAACAAAAGTAACAAGTCGTATAATGTCAATTAAAAAGGCAGGAGTAATGTTCTAGTCCGTTAATGGAAATTATGTTTCTTCATGAACGTGGTTATACAATATATTTTTACTTTTTCACTTTGATCGAAAAATAAGTAGGTATATGATAATTCAAATTTTCCATAGGTTTTTACGGAGCTTCCCAGTGCTATTTTTTTGTACGTACAAAGACGCAAAACCCCACTAACAAGCTCCCTCCCGCATTGAGCGAAGCCTAAGAAAAATCCGCTTGCAGAAAAAACCATCAAATTGACCCAATGAATTCAATCAACTCTGCAGTAATAAAAAATCACCAAGTCCCCGTATATATATTAAATAAAATTTTGTATCTGTTTGAGAGCTTCGGGTTTTTAATATAATTTGCCCTGGTGCCATTCAAGTACTGTTGGGAGTTCAGGAGTTGCAGATTTTCCGTTCACAAAATCCAACAAATCGTTCGTCTAACTTTATCAAAGCATCTTTGTCACATTTTAAGGTGTGTCATATATCATGTTTGGTGGAGTTCGTTTTCTCACAATTTTAAACGGTTAAAAGAAGACAAAATGTAGAATATTTAATAAACTCTGTCGCTACGGCTCTTCCGGAAGATGTGTGAAGGCGGAACCAGGTGTTGGAATATTAAATGCGAAAATGGTGAATATTTAAAAAGCTTTAGTCGATTAAACACATGTTCTAAAACTTTTTTAACTTACCACGTAGGTTTACGAGGACTTACGTAGAGTAATTTAAAAAAATTATTTTTTACACCAGTCACAAATTTATATTGTATAAATAAACATGTATAAACATATTTTTTTTTATAAATGATGTTTATTTTATCTCTTAACTACCTTATATTATATTTCTTATATGTAATATATTAGTGTACAACTGTTTTATGGATACTAAAGAAAAAAAAATGTATTCATGTGTTATATAAAGCATTTATATATGGAAAGCCTATTTTTAAACATGTCAAGTAAACAAAATCATGCATTTTTTTATTCATAGACGTTTTAGCATTGCAAAGCGAATCAATTGAAGAAAATACATTATTTTTATTTGTGTCAACCGAAGGTGCATAAACCCCGCGTTAGATCATGGACGTATTCATTAATTTCATTCATGAAGTCGAGACGGCAATACATGCATTATATTCACACTGACAAGTTCCCTGCACGACGAACCGACTTATATTATTTATTGCCGATGTGTCTGTGTTCTTTAGTATTCATAGACAATAGATCTAATGATTTAATTTGTATTGTTTCAGCTGGTGACATATTTGACGAGAGGAACTCCGCGGGTCCCTCTCCCCCCACACCGCCTCGCGCCCCTCGCGCGCGCTTCATCTCCTCCATCCTCGGGGGAGATGTGCCCTATGGCTCTCGCGGCCACGTGCTCACGAGGGCGGAACGCAAGGAGTTCCCTCCGCTGCTCCCCGCCGCCACTCCTCCGCCCCCGCCGCGCTGTCACCAAGTCTCCGTCATCCAGAGGACCCCTCTAGTGCGCGAGAAGAGGAAAGAGGAAGTCAAGCTACCGGCTTCCATCGCCATCTCTGAGCCAGAGCAAGAACAGCCCATCGACTATCACATCCCCAAGGTTAGAGGAGAAGGAGAAGACGAAGAGGAAGAGAAGAAGATTCTGGAGCAAAGGCGATCCAGCAGCTCCAAGATAGCCAACAGTATTATCCCACGCGCCGGACTAGCGGGGCGGAGCCTCGCTCCTCCGGGCAAGCTGCCCGCACTCCTGATGGCCGCCGCGGGGCACGGCCGCTCCGGGGGCGGGGGCCAGGGCAGCGGGGGGCAAGCTGCCAGCGGAGGCCAGGGAGGATACAACGGGGGCACCTCCGGGGGCTCGGCCGGGGCCGGTGGAGGAGGGGCCCTGGGCGGTGGCGCCGGAGGAGGAGGAATGGGAGGAAGAGACGGGAGATCCGACTACGGGCCAAACAGTCCTCCGACGGGAAGTCTCCCCCCTTTCTACGAGAGTCTGAAGGGAGGACAGAATGGAATTAACGCCTACAATGCTAACGGGAACTTCCTCTCCCAGAACAACTTCAACATGATGAATGGAAATCTCGATGTCGACTGCGACACCGGGCAGAGTTCTCAAAGCACAGCCTTCAATGAAAATCCAGATAAGCAGTACTCGCTTCTTCAAAATGCCGCGTATGGAATCGTACTGAAGGACGAGACTGACTTGGATTATGATAACAAATTAGAAGGACTCGGGTCTAACCTAAGCTCGTACGGAGGATACGACGTCAACGATTCGATGATGGTGGACATGGCGGGGAATGTGATGGACCCGCTGCAATTCACAGCCACCCTGACCTTCTCCGGACCGGCGGAGCACGCACTGCTCGACAGCCTGTCGGATGCCGCAGACCTGTCCAACTTCCTCCAGCGGCTGCCCGGAGAAGACTCCCAGCCGGAGATCATCACGGATGAGATCGACGACACCCCCTCCCTCACCCCGGACTCGGTGGGCAACCGGAACGACAACGCTATTGACTCCTTCTCCGACCAGATAATGATGAATAGACAGTACTACCAGAAGAACTACCTGAACCAGTTCGGTGGGCACGAGTCCGGGTACGGAGTCAGGGAACGGCCGGAGCTGGTGATGCAGCAACTGCTCCAGGGAGAGGGGCAACTCCAGCAGCTGCAGATCCAGGTGCAGATGCAACAGCAGCAGCAGGGCGCGCCCTCCCCCGGCTTGTCTTTCTCGGGTAGCGGCCTGGAGCTAGACTCGCCCAGCACCAGCTGCGTGTCCATGCCGTCCCCCGGCGGGGAGCCGCCCTGCCTCAGCCCAGCCTCTGTAAGTGTCTGCCGGAACTCCTTCAACAAAGACTCCAAATTCGGAGTCTTGAAACCCAGGGTAAGCTTTCACATTGATTAAATGGCGATGCTTTCTTCATTCAAAATGTCACGATTTGCATTCGGCAAATTCGGTCATTTCCTTTTTTTGAAGTGAAAGAATACGCTGTGCCGAAATCAATTTGCTCGCTTTAACTGTTGTATCCCAAATAATTTGGTAAATCTAACCTTTTGCTTATAGCCTATCCAAATACATTAGCACACGTTGGCAGTCGAAGTTTTAAAGCTGGACTTACCGCTTTCTAGTATTTGGGCCAACTACATATTTGGGATCCAATCGCTTATCACAGCATCATTACGCACGTAGACTCAAACACTTAGATACAAATATTTGGTCACATTATTATTATAATATCTTAGAGGCGCTCAGACCTCATCATTTTTTTATGAATTCCAATACTGTCTCGGTATTAAATTTGATAAAGAATGTATGCATTTTTTAGTATTGAAATTAAAAAGGTACTACTCATTCATGTTAATTGTAGAATATAAAACTAATCTATATTTGTTTAATTTACAGTTGGGTCTACCATCCGAAGTTCAGCTGGAGTTTGTGAATGGCGGCCACGGAATCAAGAACCCACTCGCCACCGAAGTCAACGGTAGATCCAGAGACGAAGAAAAGCCCAAAGTGTCCATCTGCATCTCGGACGATGACCCAAATAAGTTTGTCTGCCGAATTTGCTCCAAGAACTTCACCCTCCAAAGGCTACTCAACAGACATATGAAATGCCACTCTGACGTGAAGAGATACCTGTGCACCTTCTGCGGAAAAGGGTTCAACGACACCTTCGATCTGAAGAGACACACGCGCACGCATACCGGAGTCCGCCCCTACAAGTGCAACCTCTGCGAGAAGTCCTTCACCCAACGCTGCTCCCTGGAATCACACTGCCTCAAGGTTCACGGAGTCCAGCACCAATATGCATACAAGGAAAGGCGTACAAAGGTAATAATCATTTCTGTTGTAGCATTTGTGACAACTCAACTTTTGATATCCAGCATCTAATAACATAATACCTAGTATTGTTTAAAATTCGTTTATTCTAATGAATGTTGTGGCTTGCAGATGTACGTGTGTGAAGAGTGCGGACACACAACGAGCGAGCCCGAAGTGCACTACATCCACCTAAAGGACAAGCATCCCTACTCCCCGGCGCTGCTCAAGTTCTACGACAAGCGCCACTTCAAGTTCACCAACTCCACCTTCGCCAACAACCTCCTGGGCTCCTTCCCAATGCCGGTCCACAACTAGCCACAAACTAGCAGCAGAGAGGGGTGATGCCGACAAGCGCGTCTGACTTTACAACGTGGGATCAACATTATTTATTTGAAGTTAGCTAGTATTATTGATAAATCGTGGAAGGAATATAAGGTGCGCCCACCGCTACCGTCAGACGTGTTTCTCTGGCTTTATGATAGTCACGCAGACATGTCATGATACCGTCCAAACCGAGCGACCATCCTTTCAATTCATTGGCTTATGTCATCATCAGCGACCGAAGCCATCCTCTCAGGGCAAACTATCATTTGTTGAGTGCCTGCTACCTGCTACGCTTTTAAGTTATTTTTGTTACTAAACGCATAAAGTGATATTTACAATAGAATTAATCATTAAATGTTCAAAGTTTCTCTTTTTATGAAAAGTAACATTTGCATTTGAACACTTTCAATATATAAGACAAGATGATCCTCACCTGGTCGGCCGAGGGAAGGGGGATAAGGATGAAGGGTGAAGGATGAAGTGAGGCAGAAGGAGCCAATCATGGGCATGACTGCAAACAAACAAAAATCAAAGTATCGGGTTATTTGTGCAATCTGGTGTCGGTCTCTGGGGTTATTATTAAAACTTAGATGTAATAAATAGTACATTATAGATATTTTGATAAATTTACTGAAGATGTTATTATATTTTATAATATGTTAAATGTGTAATGAACAGAAGGTTTCTTTAATTCTTTCTCGGCATATTGGGCAGCTTCAATTATTTATTTTAACAGTTTTTTTACAACTTTATTCAATCTGACTTTATGATTTGGTTATAATCCTTAGGTTTAATTTTTTCGAAGACTGTTTTTTTTATTGTTTTTATTTTTATTGAATAAATGTATTAAAATCTATATTATATGCTGCCCCTTTTCAAAGAAATAGGAATGTACTATGCTGATTAAGAATTGATTGTTAATGGATCAGATGAAAGAATATTTTGTCTCTTCTATTGTGATAGATTAGTAACTTTCCTTTAATCGGTATCCAATGAGAAGGTCCTCTGAAGAAGTCCGCCAGCTCTGGGCTGTGCACACAACTAGTCCTGAATATGATTCCAGGAAGTGGTTCTGTTCACAGTTCAGAGGGGGCGTGAGTTCAACAGATCAACTCTTCAAAACTCGTATGGACAAAATGTAATGAGATTTTATCTTCCAACAGAGGTATAAAAATTGAAATATTAATGAAATTATCCAAAACCATAGTTCCATGAAGTCTGCATTCCTATTTACCTGCACTTTAAAACTTGTGATATAAAATTTGATTATTTTAGGCATAAAGTTTTAGAAGGATTTTCTAGAGAAATGCTTTGAAGCTCTTTTGCGGATAACTTCCCGAGGAATGAAAAGTTTAATTGTTCGTATAAAATCTCTGTTGAAAAGAAAAACTAAATTATACGCAATCATATGTAAATATTTATTTAAAAATTATTTTAAGTTTACATTAAAGATTTAACATTTTAAAGCTAAGTACCTTCTATAGATATAGATACAACTTATATTAAATTGGATTTATAAAATGTTAAAGACGGGAGAGTTTTAACAAAAACAAAAAGAACAACCAGTTGCGACAAAATGGAAGAGCATTTAATAGACGTAAAACAGCCTTTGTGATAAAATTAACAAAACTATCACACGGGTTTCATTAATCGTATGGAGCTTTAGAGAATTAAAATAATAGACTGATTTAAAGACGAATGTAATTGAATTGAATATTCAAATCATTTTAATGCCAGTCAAGTATCATTCATTTTGTTGTCATCCAACCAACATGTACTCAGTATTCTTTTGCATTCTATTTATGAGCATTTACTTACTTTAAGACATCTTTTTATACAATTGTTACAATGTCCTCAAATTTATGTTAACAATGTTTGTGTCGATTAACCAATAAATTATCAACAAAATAATTTCTGCATACTTTCATTATAAACATAACACAAAACCCTTTGTTTGCTATTC